>JARYHS010001371.1:0-11447 GCA_031002005.1 Vandiemenella viatica | reverse complement strand
AACTTGTGATGGTCCAACCGCCTGTATGTTTTTTAATAGCAAAATAATCTTATAATTTAATATTTTGATAATAAACATACTTGAATATTTACTAAAAATATATTTGTCCGGTCTAGCTCAATTTGAGGCAATAGGTGGCTTGAGCTGTCACTCTCTCCACTGAAACTTTGATGCTGCCATTTCTGTGAGTGGAAAAATACTTCAAGATTAACACAAAATAAATATGGAGTTTATTACAAACTTTTTTAATATAGTGTAAGTTCCCGTTCGCCGCACCATACCAACCAACATAACATCCGTATCGCGCTGAATTTCTAAGAAGTCGGCGGCATTCCTTTATTTCCCTATAGATGACTCCACCATCAGCGAACAATCTCAAACTGCTATCAACGTTTATTAAAATCAATAAAAGAAGTGGTCATCCGTCAACGAGATCATATTGCAACCGATAAGTTGAAAAATCTCCTATCCATTTGTAAGTCTGCACGGATATACGGTATTCTCGAATCTTCGCTAGAAGCGGTGTGTGGCACAGAGTGGAAGGCTTTCAAGGTTGAATCCTTCCTGTTGGTGGCGGAATAGCTCAGGATTGCAATACCGCAGTGCGCGATCCCGCGGGATTGGTGCCTATTGATTTATAACGCATATATTTAAAACATAGTTTTTTAAAAGCGTTAATAAAATAAATAATAAACGTCTGTTGATTAAATTAATAAATCAATTTTAATGTTAACTGATAAAAATTAACAGTTAACAATATTTTAATTGGTAAAATGACATAAACTTTTTAGCATGACTAAAGTATATTTTGAGGTTTTACATTTTTGTTTTTAAATTTAAATCAATTTTTAAATAAATAATCAAAAATGGAAAATATTCGGTCTTATATTATATATATTATGTGCCTTATAATACATCACATCAGTTTAAAAACATGGTGTGCATAATGGCCAAGTCACCACTGTTTTTATTTCTTAATCTATACTAATATTATATAGCTGAAGAGTTTGTTTGTTTGTTTGTTTGTTTGTTTGAACGCGCTAATCTCAGGAACTACTGGTTCGAATTGAAAAATTCTTTCTGTGTTGAATAGACCATTTATCGAGGAAGGCTTTAAGCTACATAACATCACGCTGCGACTAATAGGAGCGAAGAAACAATGGAAAATGTGAAAAAAAACGGGGAAAATTATTCATCTTTGAGGGCTTCTGTTGCGTGCGCTGCGAAAACGGTTCAAGATACCAAAAAAATATGTATGAAAGGATTATTCCTCTTGAAATGATCTAAAAAAATGTCCGCGACAGTATATGTCTATCTTTTAAGATTAACTCACTAGAACCATTTTTATGGTAATCAAATTTGGTCGAAATTAATGCATTATTACCAATTATTTGTTAGAGTTGTATCAACATAATAATATTAATCTTTATCCAAATAAATGTGTTGTTGATTAAGAGTATTTAATTGTGAACAAAACTGTCTTTGGCATCACTTAATTTCAATGAACATCTTAGAAGATATTACGCACGGTCGGCTCCCTTCTGAACGGTTGTATGCAGCGTTATTTGTTTTTTCGATATAGTATTGTCGTATAATAATACTTTTTAAATACTATTTCATTTTGTTTTAAGGATAATATTTTGGTTCTAATAATTTCACCGAGCGTGGTGGTGTAACGGATAGCGTTCTGGCCTCGCATTCGGGAGGACGGCGGTTCGAATCCCCGTCCGGGCATCCAGATTTGGGTTTTCCATGGTTTCCCCAAATCACTCCAGGTGAATGCCGGGATGCTTCCTTCAAAAAGGCCATGGCCGAATTCCTTCCCATTCCTTGCCCCCATCCTTTCCCGTCTCTAAAGACCACGTCGTTAAAAAGGGACGTTAAACTGTTAAAAAAAAAAAAAAAAAAAAAAATCCATTAATTTCACAATTATTAACACTTTTTTTTAGTTTTGATGTAAATAATTAATTATAAGTAGGTGTCATGGTTTTCTTTATAGTATTGTTTGTTTTAAGGATAGTATTTTGTTTCTAATAATTTAACAATAATTAACACTTTTTTTGTTTTGTTGTAGATAATACCTGGAAATAGGTGTCATCTACATAATTATTGTTATTAGGTTAGGTTTTACTTTAAGCATACAGTTAGTTTACCTTATTTTCATTTTATGGACGTAATTACCAAATACAGGTAAAAATAATTAGGTTCCTAATTATTAACCTTACGTTTGTTTTTTTATTGATTATGAATTACGGTTTAGTTAAGTTTTCATATCCTACGTTCTTTCTTCGTCACTATAATGCCTAGAAAAAGATCTCAGCTTTCTCGGCAGACTGCTACTGCAAAGCGGCTGCGAGTTTTGCGCAGCAATGAAACAGAGGATGAAAATATGCATAGGTTGGCTACTCAACGAGCAATCAGTGAACAAAACCGTGCTAATGAATCGATCGTTGAACGTTCGCAGCGTCTAGCCTCACAAAATTTCCGAACTTCGGCGAACCGACAACGGGAATCAAGCGCTGAACGTTCTCAACGTTTATCCTTACAAAATTCCCGAACTTTGATAAACCAAGAACGGGAATCAAGCGCTTGAACGTTCTCAACGTTTAGCCTCACAGAGTTCTCGAACTTTGGTGAACCGAGAACGGGAATCAAGCGCTGAACGTTCTCAACGTTTAGCCTCACAGAGATCTCGAACTTTGGTGAACCGGCTACGGGAATCAGGCGCTGAACGTTCTCAACGTTTAGCCTCACAGAATTCCCGAACTTTGGCTAACCGCGATCGGGAATCAAGCACTGAACGATCCCATCGATTAGCAAAGCAAAATGCACGATCAGCAAGAAATAGAACTCGCAGGCAACTTAATTTATTAAATGCTGCGTTTGCTTATGATTGTACCCTTGACTATACTGAGCTAAATGATATTGATATTGGCAGAATGGATAAAATATGCAACTTATGCCAAGCAAAAAAATGGGCGACTGAAGCTCCTGGACTGTGTTGTAGTGGTGGCAAAGTAAATATACCTACAATTCCGGAACCAACTACAGTTTTAAAAGAACTGATATCAGGCTCACATCCATCATCAAAGCATTTCTTAAATCACTCAAGACAATATAATACACTATTTCAGATGACTTCATTTGGTGCCAAAGAAATTCGTGAGGGAAACTTTATGCCTACTTTTAAAGTCCAAGGGCAAGTTTATCACTTGATCGGTAACTTACTTCCAGCTGAAGGGGCACAACCCGAATTTTTGCAAATATATTTTGTTTCCCATGCAGATCAGGTATCCTTGCGCTCAAATTTAAATCCAAGCTTGCAAACCGATCTTATCGACGTTCTCCAAACATATCTTCACGATCATAATACGTATATTCAAAGTTTTAAATACAATCTGGAAAATAGACCACCGAATGACTTAAAACTTATTATTCATGCTGATGTGAAACCTCCTAACGAGCATCGAGGTCGGTATAATGTGCCAATAGTAGATGAAGTAGCTGTTCTTTTGATAGATGAAGACAAAGGTCCCCGAGATATTGTGTTGACTGCGCGAGATGGTGGACTTCAACGAGTTTCTGAAATTCATAGATCTTATGATCCACTTCAGTATCCTTTACTGTTTCCCTTTGGTAATGACGGATATTGTATAAATATTCCACAGCAGAATACTGCTGCTAGATCTAAAACTGTATCATGTATGCAGTTCTATGCATTTAGACTCATGGTGAGAATAAATGACTTTAACAGCATACATTATTTCAAAGGATTATTCAACCAATATTGTGTTGATATGGCGGCAAAAATGATTTCTGAGAGGCTTGACTTCATCAAAAGAAATAAAAAAAAATTGAGAGCAGAAGAGTACATTCATTTAAGAGATGCCGTGGTTAATGATGCCAATATAAACGCTTCTAATATTGGCCAGCATGTTATATTGCCGTCGTCATTTACAGGATCCCCCAGATACATGAACGAAAAAAGTCAAGATGCCATGACATATGTCAGGAAATTTGGAAGACCAGATCTCTTCATTACATTTACGTGTAACTCCGAATGGCCGGAAATAAAAATTGAGTTATTACCCGATCAACATTCTTACGACAGACATGACTTGGTTTCTAGAGTGTTTCATTTAAAACTCAAAAAAATGATAGACCTACTAACGAAGAAAAATATTTTTGGACCATCGAAAGCCTTTGTTTACAGCGTAGAATGGCAAAAAAGAGGCTTACCTCACGCCCACATTTTATTGTGGCTGGCTAACAAAGTACAACCAGATTCTATAGATGCAATAATATCGGCTGAAATACCTGACAAACAACAAGATCCAATTCTTCATAATATTGTCATAAAAAATATGATACATGGTCCTTGCGGATTTCATAATCCTGAGTCACCATGTATGAAAGAAAACATTTGTTCTAAAAAGTACCCTAGGCATTTTATTTCTGAAACACAAACCGGGGATGACGGTTACCCAACCTACAGGCGCAGGTCTCCAGATAATGGTGGAAACACAGCAATAATTCGTGTCAAAGGTACAGAAATGAGCGTGGATAATAGGTGGGTTGTTCCCTATAATCCAGTGCTATCACGAATTTTCAATGCACACATTAACGTAGAGTTTTGTGAATCGGTCAAAGCTATTAAGTACATCTGTAAGTATATTCATAAAGGTTCTGATCAAGCCACATTTTCGTTACAAAGTAATAACGATGAAGTAGAAAAATATCTAAATGGTCGCTATATAAGTTCCTCGGAAGCGCTCTGGAGAATTTTCCAATTTCCTATTCACGAACGTTTTCCGGCAGTAGTTCATTTAGCAGTTCATTTGGAAAATGGACAAAGAGTTTATTTTCATAATAATGCAAACCTTCAAGATCGCGTTAATAATCCTTCATCAACGACACTTACAGCGTTCTTTGATCTTTGCAAAAGTGACGATTTTGCAAAAACCCTTTTATATCACGAAGTACCCCAGTATTACGTATGGCAAAGCAATTCATTTTCTAGAAGAAGACGTGGGCAAGATGTTGAAGGATATCCCGGTGTAAAAAAAGACACAACTTTAGGCCGTGTCTACAACATTCATCCAACTCAAACTGAATGTTTTTATTTAAGAATGTTACTGCAACATGTTCGCGGTCCAATGTCATTTGAACATCTAAGGACCGTGAATGGTGTTATTTGCCAAACTTATCAACGCGCTTGCAAGGAGTTAGGTTTACTGGAGGGAGATGAACATTGGCAAAATACAATGTCAGATGCTGTCATGTCCGAGCCAGCCACAAAATTAAGAGAATTATTTACCATCATCCTTATATTTTGCCAACCATCTGACCCCTTAGAGTTATGGAATAAATTTCGTAATGCTTTATGTGAAGATATATTAAACAGAATGCGTAATGAGAATCAAGATATGACATTAACATACAATGATGATATATACAATGATGGACTAATCATAATTGAAGATAAAATTCATGAGATTTGCGATAAATCACTAACCGATTTTGGGCTTCCTGTATCAAAAAGGATTAATTCACTTAATCATCTGGATCCGTTAGAAGTAGCGTTGCGAAAACCGTATGATCTAAATGAATTAAATGAGTATATTACTCAAAATGAACCAAAATTAGTTAATGACCAGGTGACCGCGTATAATTGTGTTATGCGAAGTGTTCGTTTTAATGAAGGAAAAGTATTTTTTTTTTTTGGATGCTCCCGGTGGAACCGGCAAGACCTTTATTACTAATCTTATATTAGCAAAAGTAAGGTCTCAGGGAAAGCTAGCTTTGGCAGTAGCGTCGTCAGGTATCGCTGCAACTTTATTAGCAGGTGGACGCACAGCTCATTCCACTTTTAAACTGCCCCTAACTGTTTCTTTACAGAAAGATAGCGTGTGCTCTATACGTAAAAATGGTCCTTTGGGAAAAGTTTTACAAGATGTCAGTTTAATAATCTGGGACGAATGTACCATGATCCATAGAGCTCATGTGGAGGCTCTAGATAGGACTCTTAGAGATATTAGAAGCTGTGATAAAATCATGGGTGGGATTACTGTTATGTTTGCTGGGGACTTTCGACAAACTTTACCAGTAATAGTAAGGGGAACTAGAGCAGACATTGTAAAGTCTTGCCTTAAAAGTTCCCCATTATGGAAGTTTGTTAACATTTTAAAATTAACTACAAATATGAGAGCACATTTGGGGGGAGGTAGTATAACTTTTCCTTCAAAGTTACTTTTAATAGGAGACGGGAAAGTACCTCATTTTGAAAATAAAATTGAAATTGATCGCGATTTAGGAGAAAGAGTAAGTAACATTGAGGACTTAATATCGAAAGTTTACCCTGAAATCAGCGAAATAGAAAATAAAGATCATCAATGGAATGTGTCAAAGGGCAATATTGGCGGCGAGAAACAGTAGCGTGGACGAAATTAACGACCTAATTTTAAGTAAACTTCCAGGAGACATAGTTACCTACACATCTATTGATAACGTAATGGATCAAGAAGATGCGGTACATTACCCACAAGAGTTTCTTAATTCTTTGAACCCAAGTGGCCTTCCCCCATATTCCCTCAAGTTAAAAATAGGTGCCCCAATAATTTTACTTAGAAATCTCAAACCACCAAATTTATGTAACGGAACCCGACTTCAAATTAAATTTCTACGCAATAACGTGATCGTTGCAATAGTTTTGACTGGTCCAGCAGTTGGTCAAACAGTGCTTATACCTCGCATCCCAATGATTCCAAATGATTTACCATTTAATTTTAAAAGAATTCAATTTCCCGTTAAGCTATCTTTTCGCATTACAATTAATAAATCACAGGGGCAAACATTTAAACACGTAGGAATCGATTTACGTCAAGACTGCTTTTCACACGGCCAACTATATGTCGCGTTGTCAAGATCGGGTTGCGGAGAAAACCAATATGTTCTTCTGCCACAAGAAAATAAAACTAAAAATATAATTTACGCAGAAGTACTTTAAAATAATTATGTTCTTTTACAAACTTAAAAACTAAATTTGCAAAAAATTGTCTAAAATAATAACAGAAATTGACGCGGACAAAGTCGTGGGTAACTGCTATAATTTTATAAAGCTGAGGAGGTTGTTTGCAAAAATAAATATGATGCCCAAAATAACTATTCCACGCGGACGAAGTCGCGGGCACAGCTAGTTCTAAATAAACCTTCTATAATACCGAGAAAAAGCATTCTATTTCACAAACTGAAGTGAATATGTTCAGTCTGCCAGTAAAGGCCCCTGCCAGGCAGACCTCATACACAACGCGCCTGCACGCCGGGATACATATACGACTCCAAACAGGCGCAGAGACATCAAAACAAACCAGGAAAACAAATAGAATCATCTAGAAGCTAAGTGGGACTATTTCTTACAGAGGTCGCCGTACTACCACACAACGGAATTCCTGCGCCAGGCCACCTATATAAGCGTAGCCGGCCGCTCCACCGCCAGTTCCGGCCTGACCGCGGAACCAGCTTCAACTACAGAAGACCACCGGAAGTTCGCGAGAAGTAGAAGCCGTCTCTCTCTACCCCGGATCAGGACCAGGCTAAATTTCTCGACGGTCATCCGCTAACTGTACCACATTTGTTATTGTTTATCAGTGTTTTGTGTACATAGTAATAAACCTCAAGGAACCATTAAGTGTAGTTCACTTCAGTGGCGACAAGGTTGGGATAAGAACTCTCGACCATCATGGCTACGCCAGCAGCACCTACGGAATGGCAACAGTTCCTCCAAGGACTTCTACATCAGTTCTTCGAATCTCAGAGACAACTGATTGCGGAAGTCAGGAATCTCCGCCAACCCACGGCCCCGCCTCCGTTCCCAGCATTCAACGACGACGTCGAAGAATGGGAGACCTACGAGAAGCGCATAAAACAACACTTCGCAATTCATCACATATCCAAAGAAGAAGACCAGCGTGCATATTTCCTTTCCTGGAACCAATCGAAGATGTATGTCTTGCTCACCAAACTTCAGCCACAAGACCCCGACACCCTCACCTTCACGACCATCTGTACGACACTGAATGCATACTACAGACGCCGGTACCATGTCGTCGCGGCCCGCGTCGAATTCTATCAATGCCGGAAGAAGCCCGATCAGACGTATCGCCAGTGGGCGGCCGAACTCCAAGGCCTTAGCAGAAAATGTAAGTTTCAAACTCGTTGTTCCCACGAATCCTACGCCGACGACATGGTGCGTGATCACATCATACAGGCTGCACCAGATGCCGCACTCCGGCATGACGCCCTCAAGTTAGAGGACCCATCCCTGGAGCAGGTCATCGAACTTGCCTACAAATTCGAAATATCTACGGCCGCAGATCGCCGCCTGGAGTCCTGGGCGGATGTGGCCGCAATCCGAACCGACGTAGAGGACACACAGGACGTCGCCGCCATCCAGAGCTCCCAGTCGCGCTCCTCCCGACACCACAACCGGGGACCGCTTCCTCAGAAGGACATCGAACCGGCCCGTTCCGGCAGGGGCACCAAGTCTCGGCAGCAGCAGCGGATCCCGCAGCGCCGACGCCGCAGCCCGCTCCGCCTACCCTCCTGCCCCGCCTGTTATTCAGCACATGAGAGGGAAAATTGTCCGGATCGTTGGGCTGAATGCTCACGTTGCGGCAAGGAAGGACACCTGGCGTCCGTCTGCCGCACCAACACCACCAATGCCAATCCCGGCTCTCGCCGCCCAGGGTCTTACCAAGACAGGTTGAGCGGCGCACCTATGGATATCAATCAGGTAGACACTTCCACAGCATCCAAACTTTTTATTGACGTTACGGTCAATGGCAAGCCCCTGCGCCTACAAGTCGACACAGGAGCAGCAGTCTCATTGCTTAATTATACTACTTATGTGCAAATTGGCTCGCCCCCCCTCTCGCCGGCCCCCAAGCACCTCCTGACATACAACAAACAGGAAATAGCACTCCTGGGACAATTCACAGCAAACGTCATGTATAAGTCTGTACATCGTTCAGTCCCCTTTTTAGTAGTTAACAGTTCTCTCACAGCAGACTTATTTGGACTGGACGCTTTCCGCTTATTCGGATTTTCAATTGAGGATAACATACACCTCGTATCTCAGCATGTTCCTTTTCCTGAAGTGGACGCCCTTTGCACCGAGTTTCAGGACCTGTTCTCACCAGGCGTCGGCTGTGCAAAGGACTTCGAAGCATCACTCCAACTCCGGCCGGACGTACGGCCTCGATACTTCCGGGCACGCCAGGTACCCGTAGCGCTTCAACAACCACTTCAGGAAGAACTTCAACGTCTCCAAGACGAAGGGATCCTCCAGCCGGTGCGGTTCAGCCCCTGGGCCACGCCGTTGGTCATAGTTCAGAAGCCAGGACGCCGCTTACGTCTCTGTCGTGACTTTAAGACCACCGTCAACCCGCATCTGCTGGTAGACGACTATCCACTTCCGAGACCGGACGACCTCTTCCGTAAACTAGCAGGAGGTACCTACTTTACAAAAATTGACCTGGCAGAAGCATACCTTCAAATCCCTTTGGATATCCAGTCCCGACAATACACAGTCATCAACACTCCCTCTGGCCTCTTCCAACTCAACCGGCTCATGTTCGGCTTGGCCAGTGCTCCAGCGATTTTTCAACGGTATCTCGAACAACTTCTCCAGGATATTCCGGGATGCATCAACTATCTCGACGACATAGTCGTCACGGGACCCTCCGCTGCCGAACACATGACCAACCTCCGCCTACTCTTCCTCCGCCTCCGGGCAGCAGGATTGAAATGCAACCTTTCCAAGTGTCAATTTTTTCAACAATCCATTTCCTACCTGGGTCACATCATCGCTCAGGAAGGCATTTCCCCAGCATTTTCCTATGTGGACGCTATTTCCAACTTACCTCGGCCTCAGGATCTACATCAGTTGAAATCTTTTTTAGGCAAGATTTCATACTACAGAAAATTTATACCCTCAGCAACACAAGTGGCAGCACCCCTGTACCACCTCTGTCGCAAGAATGTCCCGTTCCGTTGGACCCCAGCTTGCGAGACCACATTCCACACCCTTAAACAGCAGCTCAAGTCCGCAGCATGCCTCATGCCATACACTCCAAACCTCCCCTTGATACTTGCCACAGATGCATCCGATTACGGTGTGGGGGCAGTTCTGTCTCATAAATTACCAGATGGCACTTACATCTCCAAAGCCCTATCGGCTGCTCAGCTTAAATATTCTCAAATCGAGAAAGAGGCACTAGCTATTGTTTTTGCCTGCTCCAAATTCTATTCCCTTTTATATGGGATTTCTTTTCATCTCATTACCGACCACAAGCCACTCCTATCACTATTTGATCCGTCCACACGTCTGCCTACCAAAACATCCCACCGCATCCAGCGTTGGGCACTATTCCTGTCCCAGTTCAGATATACCATGCATTTCCGTACCACCTCCAGGCATGCCAATGCAGACGCCTTATCCAGACTACCGCAGGGACCAGACCTTGCCTTCGACAAGTCGGAACTTCTGGTGTTCCAGATCGACGATGACATACAAGAAGCACTGAAGACATTTCCAGTCACGGCCTCAAAAGTCGCGGCAGCCACAGGGGAGGACCCCCTCCTCCGTGTCATCCGACACCACATCCAACACGGGTGGCAAACACGTTCCCCTCCACGCCATCATCAAGACCTCAAGTTCTACTACTCCATCCGCCACCAGCTCTCAGTAGTAGAGGGAGTGCTCCTCCGCACAGAACCAAATTCCACCCCGAGGGTCGTCGTTCCGAGATCCCTACAACCGACAATCCTCCAAACTCTCCACCAAGGACACTGGGGAATTGCCCGCACCAAATCCCTTGCCAGACGCCATGTATTCTGGATCGGCCTTACCACGGATGTCACGGAGATGGTGCGGCGCTGTACCATCTGTGCCCAACAACTGCCCCGCCCCCCTCAAAAGTTCCTTTCCTGGCCGGCACCGTCCGGACCCTGGGAACGCATTCACCTCGACTTCGCTGGCCCATTCCTAGGCCACCAGTGGCTCCTAGTGACGGATGCCTTTTCCCACTTCCCATATGTCGTCCGTTGCTCCACAATCACCACAGAGGTCACCATTTCAGCCCTCACGAAGATCTTTTCCATCGAAGGATTACCATACGCTATCGTCACAGATAACGGACCGCAATTTCGAAGTCGGGAATTCCTATCCTTCTGTACCGCCAACAATATCCAACACCTCCTCACCCGCCCTTCCACCCCCAATCTAACGGGGAGGCGGAACGGCTAGTCAGAACATTCAAAACCCAAATGACCAAATACACCACAAGTCACAAACTCGAAGAGGCATTGACACTCTTCCTCAGTTCCTATCGAACCACTCCAGTGGGGGCCAAAAGCCCGGCGGAATTGCTGCATGGCCGCCAACCTCG
>JARYHS010001370.1:0-34038 GCA_031002005.1 Vandiemenella viatica | reverse complement strand
CAACGAACGGGAACTGGACCACACAATGTGATCATAGCGCGGGATGACCGCCGTGGAAGCCTTCTTCGAACAACGACGGGGTACTACTGCTTCCCTGGCCTGCAAGTTTTTCTGACATGTCACACATCGTAAATGTCCGGGGTGTGGCCGGTCAGCAAATTGTTCGATCTGGTCCTCCTACAATCACTGGCAATGCTTTGTGGACGTACCCATAATCGCCAGCTTTGATCCCTTGCGATGATACCCAAGTGCACTGATTGGAGCAGGTGGCGGCTTCAGATCATACTGAACTGTCACGGTCAAAGTCCAAGTAGATTTCTATAATTCTAATTAATTGTCCCTAATCTGTGGAATAAATATCACTGTAATCACATTTATCGTTCTTGGCGTTACGCTCTTGAGGGCGTTATCACACACATTGGCAAAACCGGAGTCGGTGCTGGGTCAGTTTTCGGTGCCAGCTAGCACGACGGCAAACCTGGAGCCAGTGCCAATATTTTCGCACTGATTGTAGTAGTTTTTTTTTATCTTTGGTGGAGAATGATGTGCTATACAGCATTCAACAAACGTTATCTCAATTATTTGATTATTGCAGGCCATTTCCTCCACAGTTGCTTGTTAAACTAATTATTATTTAGTAAAAACGCCAATACAACTGTTGTCTGATATTCTTTATTTTTCGGACGCGTTTCGCCTCTCGTCGAGGCATCCTCAGCGTACAATGTTTCTGTAATATGCGATTAGTTATAATTTGAAAAAAATTGTTTACATATAACAGAATTGTGATGCAGTTTACATTGGTCAAACAAAGAGACAATTCCAGACTAGGTATAAGGAACACCTGCGAGCATTAAAATACAGTAATCATTCAACTTTTGCTGAACATCTCTTAGACAATAACCATTTCCCCACAAACATAAACACAGACTTGAAAATCCTAACAACAAACAACACAAAACACAATATCCTAACACTGCAAGAGAACTACCAAATTCAAAAAGCAATAGTCTCAGGAAAACATGTACTTAATGACCATGTAAACTTAACTAACCAAACCTTATTCAAGTTAATAAACATCGAAACTGACACAAAACAGCATTAAATACACAAATTTCACGATAGCAGTAACTTAACACCATTTTGCGTCTCCCACATCTACCACACATGCACATTTTAGCTAAAACAAAACAAAACACACACACGAATGCAATTACCCAATTCAAACTCTCCGCTCACAACACTGCCGACAGAGCATCACCGGAATAACAGCTGAACAGCAACAGCACGCACGCGAAAACTGAAGGTTGATAATGACGTGCATTAAACTGTACTTCAAAGTTGACTACCAGTGGAGGCATAAGAGCCACAGTATATCAAACTATATAGCTAAACACAATAGTGGAAACAGCATGCTGGTTGAGGTCACAGAAGACCAACTACCACACCTCAAAATGTAAATGTAAGTTGCGATATTAATCCCATCCTATTACACCAATATAAACTATAAGATAATTCATAAATAGTATGTTAAATATAAGTCATATTATGCATCATATAGATAGAATAAGTTCGTTATATGTAAACAAATTTTTTTTCAAATTATAACTAATCGCATATTACAGAAACATTGTACGCTGAGGATGCCTCGACGAGAGGCGAAACGCGTCCGAAAAATAAAGAATATCAGACAACAGTTGTATTGGCGTTTTTACTAAATAATAATTAGTTATCTCAATTGTTTATTATACCTTGGAAGGAACTACAGAAACTATTTTATAAATGGAAATTACTAGGTACATTCTCTGATGACTGTTAGCAACCTAAAAAGAATATATGCTTTCCCAAAAACAATAAACAATTTTTATTCGCGCAAACAAGTTTTAGTCTCCAGTAGTAAGGGAATGGGTGTTTGGCTTTAAATAGGTCAAGCGCCCCGCCCCCCCTGCGGCCGCTCCCCCTATAATTAGGCACCTGGCCGACTGTGCGGCCTGTAATTATCTACCTGGCTGCCGGCGCCGCTTACCGTCATTATCTTTTGTAGGTCACGCGCCACGCCGGCGCCACCGGCCTGTCATTATCTTTTGTAGGTCACGCGCCACGCCCCCCTGCAGACACGACGGCGCCGAGGCAGGACACGCGTACGCACACACGTCGTACCCTCCAAGTCGAAAATGGAGTTACGTGGTTTATGGACGCACCCTTAGCATAACAAATTTTCAGCTCCCCCTCTACTTGCCACGCATTCGGGAGGACGTGAGTTCGTATTCCCCGTCCTACCATCGAATTATTATTATTATTAAATACAATGAGAGACGAAGAAGGGGGAGAGAGAAACTTGGTGCTGGCCCATTCAGTCTTACTCTTCCGAACATGCGATCTTAAAATACTAATTATTCGCTAATTCATCGTAACTACTGAGATAATTAGCATTTTTTTCGTAAAGTGCGGTCAACGGTACAAAACCCCCGTCGGTTTAATAAAGCGGGAAGGAATTCTGCATGTTGAAGAAGGGAAATGGCGAAACCTGGTGTCGGCCCATTCAGGCCTAATCTTCCGAAAGATACCAAAAGGTTTAACGTCCCCCTTCAAAGGTAGTTTACTAGAATTCGGTGAGTTTTGTTTTGCGCGAGAAGGAATTCGGCCATAGCCTTTTGAAGGAAGCATCATGGCATTCACCTGGAGTGATTTCAGGAAACCATGGAAAACCCAAATCTGGATGCACGGACGGGGATTCGAACCCGCGTCCCCCGAATGCGCTGCCAGAACGTTAACCGTTCACCTACATTATGGGTGGTTGTCTCGCCATAGACATTAGCTAAATGTTCAGCTGACTAAATTTGCATTTTCTCTTCTGAAGAGCTGGACTTAATAAATTTTATATTTGGAAAACTAAATTTTCCGTTCGTCGGAGTGTCAAGAATGTTTGCACTTGACTTTTATAATGCCACGTTTAGTTGTTGTCGTATCCATGTTTATACACAGAATCTTTGACATTTTTATTTCCTTGGTCAGTTGTTGAAGGGACTAATAAAATTCGCAGATTTTTACTATTTACATAATATTTAAGCAAAAGAGAGTTAATTCGCTATATACCTGAATTATTTTTACATTAAACTGAAGCTACATCAACTAGAAGAATGCAATATGGAGCAAATTTACAGCAGCATCCTTCAGAATTCAGGGCCCCGAACTTCATCATCGTCCAGTAGCGTTGCAATATCGGGAGAAACATGAGGCTTAAGGTTGCAAGCGCACAGATGATTAAAACTAACTTCTAGAAAGCTAATGGAGTGACATTTCTTGAATTCACGCAGCACTAGACTTCTGGGATTTGAAATGTGGTGCTACAGAAGAATGCTGAAAATTAAGTGGACAGACAATGTAAGAAATGAATTAGCTTTGCAAATGATGGGTGAGGAAAGAAGTTTGTGGAAGAAGCTTACAGAAGGAAGCGACAGGCTTGTAGGTCATATTTTGAGACATGCTGGAATAGTTAATTTGCTGGTGGAGGGAACAGTCGAAGGTAAGAACTGTAGAGGAAGAAAGGGATTAGAATATATGAAGCAGATAATTGAGGACGTGGGTTGTAGGGGATATGTAGAGATGAAGAGGTTAACACTAGATAGGAAGGGATGGAGGATTACATCAAACCAGTCGAAAGACTAATAACAGCAGAAAAAAAAATTATTCTGATCATTAACTGAAGCTGGTTATCGCTTTCTCAAAATGATTGATCTTAATATTTCGTTGAACGCGATATGTGGAGAAACTTTAGCTATATGAATTGTTTCCGAATTTACATCGTGAGACAACAGAATACACATATCACAGTGTTTTATTAGTGAGCTATGCTTCTAGTAGAACAATGTTATCTAGTAAAAGAAACAATAAGCCTCAAAAAAAAAGAAGGAAAAACCACTAAAATAGATCTTGTTTGAAGTATAAACAAACCTGGTTTTGAGTTTAGACCAATCAGCTCTCTTTCGATGATAAACGGTTTCAACAAGTCCAAGTCAGTTTGTTGGAAACAAAACCTTAAAATTCTACTTCGGTTATGATCGTTCGACAATTTAATAGTTTTACTTGAAATTTATACCAAGCGTCTTGCATTTATACACCTTCAAATTCTACATTATCACTGAAATTTCATTTACTGGCTATTAAGAAGGCATCTGCATTGATAGAGGAAGGTTATAATGACACAGTTTTGCAGTTATAACCGGTAGGGTTAGAAGATATTAGAGTATAAACCGATTAATGGTATGTTTTCGAAGAACAAAGCTGAAGTATAGTTTCAGAGCAAATAAAATCTCATGTCGTGATGTGATTCAAAGCGAAAACATTACTATTCCATCTTATTCTTCCAACTACCATTCAGTGTTAAAAAATGCTGTCTTGCCAATATAGTTACTAAGGTTGATTCTTTCTTACAAACTACAAAAGACGCAAATACGTACTACACACCAGTGGATAGAGGAAGGTTTAAAGTTTGTAATTCCTACCTGTTAGTTCCATCGGCTACCGCTAACAGCGCTGCTGTCTGTTACGTGGATATGGCCACGGTAGAAGTCGTTTTGTGCGCTACGTTATGCAAAAAGTAAATCCATTATTGATGTGTAGCGTGCATTCCGTCGTAAGTTCAATGAAGTGTCTCATGGTCATAAACAGATTTACGATTGGAATAACGAATTCGTAGAAGATCGGTGCGTCGTCCTCGAATGTCAAATGAAAATGTTTAGCTTATCCAAAGTGCTTTCGAAGAGATTTCTCAGAAACCCAACAAATGCTGAATGTTTAAAGTAAAACGTTGAAACTTCCTCTTTCCAGTAATGTGTGACATGTATTTGTATAGTTCATAGTTTGCAAGAAATAAACATTCAAAATCTGCTCCTGTCTAGAACTTTATTGGGACTGAACTATAGTATCGGCGGTGGAAGCGGCAACGGGGAACTACATTGGGAGCCATGGAGCGGAGTTCGCCGCCCAATAGGAAATTGGTGTACGAAATGACGACTTGCAGACTTACAATATAAAAAAATTCAGGTGACCGGAAGGTTTCGGCTTCCATAAATATTAAAAACCCCGACTGTGCAAGGGTAGCGCACATGCTTTGCGTTGCAAGGGTCACCGGTTTGAGACTAGCCTGGGGCCTGAATGGTTTGATCAATTGTTTGACAGCGAAAAGTGTCGGACGACACATAGTTTTCTTTTTAATATTACATCAACAGTCTCGAATTTAAGAAAATTGTCGAAATCATGTGGATCTGAAACAAGCATAGAGGTTGGCGGTCCACATAGCTAACTCTGGGTGTGACAATGCAGCATGGAGTAAACTGGTGGCAAAAAAATATTCTTGGCTTAAGAAGGTTTTAAAATAGACTACAAGCCACATTTTAAAAGGAATATTGCAACTGTAAGTAGGAATGTAAACCGTTTTACTGCGTAAATCTCGGAGTCTAACTGTCATGCCTGCAAAACTTTTCTGACTTGGAGTTTAACTTTTTTCATGAAACTCTAAATTTTATGAAACAGGCGATATGCCTCAGTACTTAGGTTCTTGATTTGTAGCGCTGAGATACCAGCACTAAACACTGGCGGCAGATAATGGAGTTACCGAAGTTCTAATAACTGATCTTCAAATCCTTAGCCAGGAGCGTAGCAAGTTTAAGGTCCCATATCTGATCTTCACTCTTTAAGTAGCTGGCAGTCAAACGCGTGAAAAATTACATCACCTTACACTGATTTCAAAATGCCTACAGTCGCAATACAGAAATTCACCGAAGATAGCATCCACTAAGTTCTAGATCATGTTAGATCATTCATGAAATTTTTCGTCAGTGCCAGTATACGAGTCTGTTTCGTAGACTAAATGGATCTCGTGTACAACCTCCAAAGGGCACATGTGAATAGTTCTTATCCCGACACATGCGAAAAATGCGGTACAGACCAAAGTTAGTTGGAAAAATGGAAGAATGCATACTTTCTGCAGAAACAGCGGTAACAGATGCATAGCATATTGTCGTATCTAAAAGTTGTCACGAACTGCACCACTCAAGAACAAGCTATGAAAGGTGCCAAGCACAAACTTCGAAAGTATATACCTTTTAGGACTTACAGAATATTGACAACTTATACATGCACACACCAGTGTCAAGGATCATGAAATATGCTCGGCCTCACAAATATTGACAGATGTTTCGGAATTTCTTGAGTTAACAGTCTGATCCTCATTCTGTTTCTATTTACCGCATACTTTGACAAGGCGTGTTGTGGGCATTCGCCTGGAGTGATTTCAGGAAACTATGGAAAAAATAACTTAAATCTGGATGGTCGCTTCCCGAATGCGATGCCAGAGTGCTATCGCTCGCCCAACAGTCATCGCCAATCCTCTTATGCACCCCACCTCATAAAATCCCGAAATGTTATGAAAACCGCAAAACATAGTGAATACAGGTAAAAATCGCCAAAATTATGTAATATTCGCTCTACGAAAGAAGTTATAGATTGATATGGTTAGAAGATGACTGAGGATGTATCAGTTTCATTAAGAATTCACCATTCCTCAGTTTAGATGTCCTAAATTACTTTATATGGACACAGTTAGCTTGGCAGGTAGAGTTCCATAGTGAAAAGGTTGTCGGTGTTATGAAGGACGATGCGAGTTGCACCCTGATTGTGGAGTTTGCTGGGTTACGGGGCAAAAAGTGTGCATTCTGGCTCGAGACCGACCGAACCTGTAACATTTTATTTTTTTTAATTTTTGCTGGATACCAGTTAACCAGTGGAGATGTTACATTTTGTGCTTAGGTACATCTCTTGTGGTATAAACTCGTAACCTTTCTCCGGAGCAGGGCCTTCGTGGGTGAATCCTCAAAAATTAGACCATACTTTAGGTATGTTTTCAACCAGAGTGAGAAACATCCACTTCATTCATAAATGGTTACAACAGCTATCCATTCACCCACATGCATAGAAAACCCTAATCCATATGCCTAGATCAGGATTCAAACCGGTATCCTCCTGAATGAGAGGCCAACACTCTCGGTGAAATTATAGGTGACAAAATTATAAGTGTTTGATTTAAAAGTGACATGTTTACAGCGTCAGCTAATCGTCTCCACAATTTGAGTAGCTATATGGTGCAAATTGAAATCGACGTTTCACGAAATACGTCTTATACCCGTTGCGTTTTACAAAATAGTCTTCATTTATAATGACAGCCTATATACCTCGTGTTGCTAAGTTTCGCTTCACGCACGTTTAAACTAGCATTAGAGGCCATATTGGTGAACTATGGGACAAGCAGTCTTCCACAAACAAGATTTCACAGGATTACACCCACCACCACTCGCCCCGAAAAAGTCCTTTATCAAGTTATTTTTCATGAGTCCTTCATCACTTACTAGTCTTAAGACCCAATCGTAATAGACACCAACACTCGATAAGACATAAATTTTTTCCGGATATAAGTACTAAGTATGTGCCACTCTCCATGAATATTATTAAAAGTGTGAAAATGTGCAAAATAGATAAAAAAAAAATAATCAAAACTGACCAGTCAGAGAAATAGAACAAAGTATCGAGCATTACAGGGAGCAAGAGAGAAGCATAATTTCGTGAAAAATATACAGTTTCAGTAAGAAGAATGAAAATCCTATAACTTATCTTAAATTTCATAAAAATCGGTAAAAATGATTAAAATACATAAAATATTGCCAAAATTACGTAATTTCCTTCCAAAACAAGATGTCGTTGGTTGACATGACAATTACACCTGCGTGCACCACAGAGTGCAGTGCACAACTATATGATGTGTTTTTCATTACTACAACTGGCTACAGAAAAGTGTCATATATGTACAAAAAAATGTATGTTTCGGCTGTAGCAACAGTTCTCAGAGAAACCTGCACGGCTACCTCCACCACACACATCACATTACCGTCAGGGGAGTGCAAACGATGAAAACTACAGATGTTATCGATCAAAGGGCCAAAGGTTAGGAAAACTATGTGATGAGTATTCACAACGCATACAATCTTCCAATCATGATAGGGTGAGCAAAGGATGAAAGCAAAATATGTGTGCATCACAGAACTCAATGAATTCGATCAAAGGTGCTGACATAACGTATCAGCCACACAAGTCATTACAAAAACCACTATCATGAATGTGGGATAAGTTAGCGTAGTTCAGGTTAATTCCTATTTTTCATAAATTGGGAGTGCATGTGACGCGATAACTTTGTATAATGAGGGTGGGATGCACTAGAAGTTAACACGTAAGCTAAGACATAACATCCTGGGCCGCCTTACGAAGGAATGACTGCGATAAGTTAGTGCAAGCTCAGGTTAACCCTTATTTTTCATAAATTCAGAGCGCGTTTGATAGGAAATAACGGTAAGGAGGGTGCGATGAACTAGAGGTTAACCCCAGTTTTTGGGTTATGAAACCATGACACCCTTTGCACTAATTGAGGTTAACCCCAGTTTTGGGCTAAGAACCATGAAACCCATACAGTAATTGAGGTTATTGTAAATAATTTAGGTTAGGCGGGCTCAGCATGTTACATTGTGTTAGCTTAGGTTAACGCGCTTGTGTGACTGATACGTTATGTCAGCACCTTTGATCGAATTCATTGAGTTCTGTGATGCACACATATTTTGCTTTCATCCTTTGCTCACCCTATCATGATTGGAAGATTGTATGCGTTGTGAATACTCATCACATAGTTTTCCTAACCTTTGGCCCTTTGATCGATAACATCTGTAGTTTTCATCGTTTGCACTCCCCTGACGGTAATGTGATGTGTGTGGTGGAGGTGCCGTGCAGGTTTCTCTGAGAACTGTTGCTACAGCCGAAACATACATTTTTTGTACATATATGACACTTTTCTGTAGCCAGTTGTAGTAATGAAAAACACATCATATAGTTGTGCACTGCACTCTGTGGTGCACGCAGGTGTAATTGTCATGTCAACCAACGACATCTTGTTTTGGAAGGAAATTACGTAATTTTGGCAATATTTTATGTATTTTAATCATTTTTACCGATTTTTATGAAATTTAAGATAAGTTATAGGATTTTCATTCTTCTTACTGAAACTGTATATTTTTCACGAAATTATGCTTCTCTCTTGCTCCCTGTAATGCTCGATACTTTGTTCTATTTCTCTGACTGGTCAGTTTTGATTATTTTTTTTATCTATTTTGCACATTTTCACACTTTTAATAATATTCATGGAGAGTGGCACATACTTAGTACTTATATCCGGAAAAATTTATGTCTTATCGAGTGTTGGTGTCTATTACGATTGGGTCTTAAGACTAGTAAGTGATGAAGGACTCATGAAAAATAACTTGATAAAGGACTTTTTCGGGGCGAGTGGTGGTGGGTGTAATCCTGTGAAATCTTGTTTGTGGAAGACCGCTTGTCCCATAGTTCACCAATATGGCCTCTAATGCTAGTTTAAACGTGCGTGAAGCGAAACTTAGCAACACGAGGTATATAGGCTGTCATTATAAATGAAGACTATTTTGTAAAACGCAACGGGTATAAGACGTATTTCGTGAAACGTCGATTTCAATTTGCACCATACAGCTACTCAAATTGTGGAGACGATTAGCTGACGCTGTAAACATGTCACTTTTAAATCAAACACTTATAATTTTGTCACCTATAATTTCACCGAGAGTGTTGGCCTCTCATTCAGGAGGATACCGGTTTGAATCCTGATCTAGGCATATGGATTAGGGTTTTCTATGCATGTGGGTGAATGGATAGCTGTTGTAACCATTTATGAATGAAGTGGATGTTTCTCACTCTGGTTGAAAACATACCTAAAGTATGGTCTAATTTTTGAGGATTCACCCACGAAGGCTCTGCTCCGGAGAAAGGTTACGAGTTTATACCACAAGAGATGTACCTAAGCACAAAATGTAGCATCTCCACTGGTTAACTGGTATCCAGCAAAAATAAAAAAATAAAATGTTACAGGTTCGGTCGGTCTCGAGCCAGAATGCACACTTTTTGCCCCGTAACCCAGCAAACTCCACAATCAGGGTGCAACTTCGCATCGTCCTTCATAACACCGACAACCTTTTCACTATGGAACTCTACCTGCCAAGCTAACTGTGTCCATATAAAGTAATTTAGGACATCTAAACTGAGGAATGGTGAATTCTTAATGAAACTGATACATCCTCAGTCATCTTCTAACCATATCAATCTATAACTTCTTTCGTAGAGCGAATATTACATAATTTTGGCGATTTTTACCTGTATTCACTATGTTTTGCGGTTTTCATAACATTTCGGGATTTTATGAGGTGGGGTGCATAAGAGGATTGACGATGACTGTTGGGCGAGCGATAGCACTCTGGCATCGCATTCGGGAAGCGACCATCCAGATTTAAGTTATTTTTTCCATAGTTTCCTGAAATCACTCCAGGCGAATGCCCACAACACGCCTTGTCAAAGTATGCGGTAAATAGAAACAGAATGAGGATCAGACTGTTAACTCAAGAAATTCCGAAACATCTGTCAATATTTGTGAGGCCGAGCATATTTTCATGATCCTTGACACTGGTGTGTGCATGTATAAGTTGTCAATATTCTGTAAGTCCTAAAAGGTATATACTTTCGAAGTTTGTGCTTGGCACCTTTCCTAGCTTGTTCTTGAGTGGTGCAGTTCGTGACAACTTTTAGATACGACAATATGCTATGCATCTGTTACCGCTGTTTCTGCAGAAAGTATGCATTCTTCCATTTTTCCAACTAACTTTGGTCTGTACCGCATTTTTCGCATGTGTCGGGATAAGAACTATTCACATGTGCCCTTTGGAGGTTGTACACGAGATCCATTTAGTCTACGAAACAGACTCGTATACTGGCACTGACGAAAAATTTCATGAATGATCTAACATGATCTAGAACTTAGTGGATGCTATCTTCGGTGAATTTCTGTATTGCGACTGTAGGCATTTTGAAATCAGTGTAAGGTGATGTAATTTTTCACGCGTTTGACTGCCAGCTACTTAAAGAGTGAAGATCAGATATGGGACCTTAAACTTGCTACGCTCCTGGCTAAGGATTTGAAGATCAGTTATTAGAACTTCGGTAACTCCATTATCTGCCGCCAGTGTTTAGTGCTGGTATCTCAGCGCTAGAAATCAAGAACCTAAGTACTGAGGCATATCGCCTGTTTCATAAAATTTAGAGTTTCATGAAAAAAGTTAAGCTCCAAGTCAGAAAAGTTTTGCAGGCATGACAGGTTAGACTCCGAGATTTACGCAGTAAAACGGTTTACATTCCTACTTACAGTTGCAATATTCCTTTTAAAATGTGGCTTGTAGTCTATTTTAAAACCTTCTTAAGCCAAGAATATTTTTTTGCCACCAGTTTACTCCATGCTGCATTGTCACACCCAGAGTTAGCTATGTGGACCGCCAACCTCTATGCTTGTTTCAGATCCACATGATTTCGACAATTTTCTTAAATTCGAGACTGTTGATGTAATATTAAAAAGAAAACTATGTGTCGTCCGACACTTTTCGCTGTCAAACAATTGATCAAACCATTCAGGCCCCAGGCTAGTCTCAAACCGGTGACCCTTGCAACGCAAAGCATGTGCGCTACCCTTGCACAGTCGGGGTTTTTAATATTTATGGAAGCCGAAACCTTCCGGTCACCTGAATTTTTTATATTGTAAGTCTGCAAGTCGTCATTTCGTACACCAATTTCCTATTGGGCGGCGAACTCCGCTCCATGGCTCCCAATGTAGTTCCCCGTTGCCGCTTCCACCGCCGATACTATAGTTCAGTCCCAATAAAGTTCTAGACAGGAGCAGATTTTGAATGTTTATTTCTTGCAAACTATGAACTATACAAATACATGTCACACATTACTGGAAAGAGGAAGTTTCAACGTTTTACTTTAAACATTCAGCATTTGTTGGGTTTCTGAGAAATCTCTTCGAAAGCACTTTGGATAAGCTAAACATTTTCATTTGACATTCGAGGACGACGCACCGATCTTCTACGAATTCGTTATTCCAATCGTAAATCTGTTTATGACCATGAGACACTTCATTGAACTTACGACGGAATGCACGCTACACATCAATAATGGATTTACTTTTTGCATAACGTAGCGCACAAAACGACTTCTACCGTGGCCATATCCACGTAACAGACAGCAGCGCTGTTAGCGGTAGCCGATGGAACTAACAGGTAGGAATTACAAACTTTAAACCTTCCTCTATCCACTGGTGTGTAGTACGTATTTGCGTCTTTTGTAGTTTGTAAGAAAGAATCAACCTTAGTAACTATATTGGCAAGACAGCATTTTTTAACACTGAATGGTAGTTGGAAGAATAAGATGGAATAGTAATGTTTTCGCTTTGAATCACATCACGACATGAGATTTTATTTGCTCTGAAACTATACTTCAGCTTTGTTCTTCGAAAACATACCATTAATCGGTTTATACTCTAATATCTTCTAACCCTACCGGTTATAACTGCAAAACTGTGTCATTATAACCTTCCTCTATCAATGCAGATGCCTTCTTAATAGCCAGTAAATGAAATTTCAGTGATAATGTAGAATTTGAAGGTGTATAAATGCAAGACGCTTGGTATAAATTTCAAGTAAAACTATTAAATTGTCGAACGATCATAACCGAAGTAGAATTTTAAGGTTTTGTTTCCAACAAACTGACTTGGACTTGTTGAAACCGTTTATCATCGAAAGAGAGCTGATTGGTCTAAACTCAAAACCAGGTTTGTTTATACTTCAAACAAGATCTATTTTAGTGGTTTTTCCTTCTTTTTTTTTGAGGCTTATTGTTTCTTTTACTAGATAACATTGTTCTACTAGAAGCATAGCTCACTAATAAAACACTGTGATATGTGTATTCTGTTGTCTCACGATGTAAATTCGGAAACAATTCATATAGCTAAAGTTTCTCCACATATCGCGTTCAACGAAATATTAAGATCAATCATTTTGAGAAAGCGATAACCAGCTTCAGTTAATGATCAGAATAATTTTTTTTTCTGCTGTTATTAGTCTTTCGACTGGTTTGATGTAATCCTCCATCCCTTCCTATCTAGTGTTAACCTCTTCATCTCTACATATCCCCTACAACCCACGTCCTCAATTATCTGCTTCATATATTCTAATCCCTTTCTTCCTCTACAGTTCTTACCTTCGACTGTTCCCTCCACCAGCAAATTAACCAATCCAGCATGTCTCAAAATATGACCTACAAGCCTGTCGCTTCCTTCTGTAAGCTTCTTCCACAAACTTCTTTCCTCACCCATCATTTGCAAAGCTAATTCATTTCTTACATTGTCTGTCCACTTAATTTTCAGCATTCTTCTGTAGCACCACATTTCAAATCCCAGAAGTCTAGTGCTGCGTGAATTCAAGAAATGTCACTCCATTAGCTTTCTAGAAGTTAGTTTTAATCATCTGTGCGCTTGCAACCTTAAGCCTCATGTTTCTCCCGATATTGCAACGCTACTGGACGATGATGAAGTTCGGGGCCCTGAATTCTGAAGGATGCTGCTGTAAATTTGCTCCATATTGCATTCTTCTAGTTGATGTAGCTTCAGTTTAATGTAAAAATAATTCAGGTATATAGCGAATTAACTCTCTTTTGCTTAAATATTATGTAAATAGTAAAAATCTGCGAATTTAATTAGTCCCTTCAACAACTGACCAAGGAAATAAAAATGTCAAAGATTCTGTGTATAAACATGGATACGACAACAACTAAACGTGGCATTATAAAAGTCAAGTGCAAACATTCTTGACACTCCGACGAACGGAAAATTTAGTTTTCCAAATATAAAATTTATTAAGTCCAGCTCTTCAGAAGAGAAAATGCAAATTTAGTCAGCTGAACATTTAGCTAATGTCTATGGCGAGACAACCACCCATAATGTAGGTGAACGGTTAACGTTCTGGCAGCGCATTCGGGGGACGCGGGTTCGAATCCCCGTCCGTGCATCCAGATTTGGGTTTTCCATGGTTTCCTGAAATCACTCCAGGTGAATGCCATGATGCTTCCTTCAAAAGGCTATGGCCGAATTCCTTCTCGCGCAAAACAAAACTCACCGAATTCTAGTAAACTACCTTTGAAGGGGGACGTTAAACCTTTTGGTATCTTTCGGAAGATTAGGCCTGAATGGGCCGACACCAGGTTTCGCCATTTCCCTTCTTCAACATGCAGAATTCCTTCCCGCTTTATTAAACCGACGGGGGTTTTGTACCGTTGACCGCACTTTACGAAAAAAAATGCTAATTATCTCAGTAGTTACGATGAATTAGCGAATAATTAGTATTTTAAGATCGCATGTTCGGAAGAGTAAGACTGAATGGGCCAGCACCAAGTTTCTCTCTCCCCCTTCTTCGTCTCTCATTGTATTTAATAATAATAATAATAATAATAATAATTCGATGGTAGGACGGGGAATACGAACTCACGTCCTCCCGAATGCGTGGCAAGTAGAGGGGGAGCTGAAAATTTGTTATGCTAAGGGTGCGTCCATAAACCACGTAACTCCATTTTCGACTTGGAGGGTACGACGTGTGTGCGTACGCTTGTCCTGCCTCGGCGCCGTCGTGTCTGCAGGGGCGTGGCGCGTGACCTACAAAGATAATGACAGGCCGGTGGCGCCGGCGTGGCGCGTGACCTTGACGGTAAGCGGCGCCGGCAGCCAGGTAGATAATTACAGGCCGCACAGTCGGCCAGGTGCCTAATTATAGGGGGAGCGGCCGCAGGGGGGGCGGGGCGCGTGACCTATTTAAAGCCAAACACCCATTCCCTTACTACTGTCTCCGTAAGCACATTCATGTTTCGGTATCCTGCCAGTATTTACTCATTTTCACAAAATTATTGTAAATGAGATTCGATCGTATAAACACCTCTTCGTTGCTGACACCAATGTGATAAAGCGTGCACAGGGAATGGCCGGCATCCTGTTGATGAATTCAACTCAGACTGCCGTACGCCGGTCCGGCGAATCTGCCAGACCAGACTGTGTGTGAATGCTCTAATTTTCTTACATTGTATCCGGCTCCGAGACTGGCTCCCGTTCTTCCGGTGTGTGTGAAAACAGTCTAAAGGCACATTCAGCAAAATTTCAAGAATTTCTGGTGTTGAAAACGAACAGAGACGATCTCACTATACAGTACTGTTACGTGTATATCACCTTTAGCCATTGGTGACATCAGATGCAGATGACACGCTACTCCACCAGCGCTCTCTCCGAAGATGGTTATGTTGTTGGGGTCTCCTCCGAACAACTTGATGTTGTCCTTGACCCACCGCAGGGCCATCACTTGGTCCTTGAGCCCCATGTTGCCCGAGATCACGTTGTCACCGGTACTCATGAAACCTAGAACAATAACAAGTCCTGTTACCTGGCAGCAGCTAACATTTCTAGAGGTTAGTAAATTATCTCCACGAATCTTAAACAACATGGCCAACGGCTCTGGATAAAACAACGAATGCACATAGACAGCACGGGGCGTTGTGACGCCAAAACCTGTGGAATTGAGATATTCATTGCAATTTAATTAAATATTATTATTATCCCCTTGTTTTTTTATTGCAATTACAAAAATATTGGTTTTTTTTTCAGAAATAAATGAACATGGATTTAGCCTGTATAATATTGTTTCATGGCTGGTACAATGTTCGTAACGCCGTGTGCCATATCTCTTCGAACCATGACAAGCTTTCATTTTGATACAAATTCTTCGCGGGCTTGCCGCCGGATTACATTTTCTAACGACAAGCTTTCGGCGACTTGCACTGCCGCCATCATCGGGTGTGTTGTATCTAAAGTTCTTGTTGTTCCTTTAGATACAATGGACCCGATGATGGCGGCAGTGCAAGTCGCCGAAAGCTTGTCGTTAGAAAATGTAATCCGGCGGCAAACCCGCGAAGAATTTGTATCAAAAATCTTTCATATTAAGCTTTCATTTTACTGCCG
The DNA here is from genome assembly GCA_031002005.1 of Vandiemenella viatica. NCBI lineage: Eukaryota > Metazoa > Arthropoda > Insecta > Orthoptera > Morabidae > Vandiemenella > Vandiemenella viatica. The sequence continues at coordinate 18,035 of JARYHS010001370.1, read as the reverse complement.
TGAAGGATCAATCAGTGGATACAATCTTCTTGAGACCTTGTTTTCTAATACTACAGTTATAATACTGAAACCTATAACGTGATGCCACCTGCTGATAACTATTCCATAGCAATTATGGAGGGATTTGACCCACAAACTTTGAAAAACTCCCTAGAGAAACCAGGAATGATTTTTGGATTAAGCAGATACCACCAAGCCACTCGCGATGAACGGGAGGGTACGATGTGGGGTAATGACATAAGAAGACATATTTTGTGACAAATATATAGAAATTTAAGCCAGTATGTGACTAAATTACATCAGTGAATGTGTTACAAAAAAAAGAAAATCTACTTATTTGCTTTTTACACAAGAAACACACCTGAATATTTTGTAGAAAATTCAGGAAGTCATCATGTAAGCGAATTTCGTCAAGTTAAACCGCGACTCATAGAAGTGAACAGTGTGTTTGCAAAATGTGAGCTGTGTTAACGATCAGTAAAAGTGTGGTGGTCGTGATAAAACTGTATTGTATAGTGTATGCCATTCAGAAATAAATAGTTTGGTTGGTAAATCTAAAATTCCTTCACAAAAATATATCACCGATCTCTTAGTTAATATCTAAATATTCTGTTAACAGGTTCGTCATGAAGAGATACGCTCTTGCAACTCTGTTGAAGTTCTGCGAGAGAAATTTAGAAAAATGTTTTATGTTTGTAAAAATCGTGATTGTTTAATGGGTTTTTCTAGCGGTCTCCTAACTCTCCGTTTGGCCCTTCTTGTGATGAATCTGAAATAAGGAGTGTACATTAGAGTGTGCCCACCTATTACTTTTAGGACCATCAAATCGAAAAAACATACTATCTAGCAACTGGCTAGAATATCAATTGCTCTGCGACTTAGTAATCTCGTACACGGCTTGGTCAATCCAAACACCATCGCTTCATAGCCGACTGCTACGGCTTTGACTGTAAACCTCTATTCCAGGAGCACTAAGCTCTATTTATCCTCGGCCTGTTTCTTCTTGGAAATGCTTGAGTTTAGCCTGGCTTTCAACTTAAAACCCGCTCTGCCCTGTTTGCGAGCTGTGTACCGAACAACCATATGGCTTCCCTTACGGACGATCGATTCACCTCACAAGTTCGTTTGTACCAAATATCAGAAATTAATATTGGAAAATAATTAACTTATCCGTTGTTAAACGTTGAAAAGTGGCCAGACATTTAATGTAAAAATCAACAAAATTTACGGGAATTACTACCATACAAGAAGAATACCTCATACACCGGAGTGAAAGAATAAATCTTTGCCATGAGAGGGCCGTAAAGTTGCGTTTTGCCTCACCTCGCCAGCAATACAATGGAAATAGTAAATTGAAGTCTTCAGCCAAGTGCCAGATGTGAACGTTTGTTAATCTTCATTTCGGAAACCGAATTTTCAGTGTGGTGAGGATTGCAACCAGCAAATTATATAGCAACTCAAAAAGTTGCGACGAGTTCGACTAAACATGAAGCCGAATAAACTTTCCTTGCTGTCATGACTTCGGTCCAGTTCAAATGAAAGAAAATGACGTATTACGTGGAGGTGATGGAAAGTCTTCAGAAGACAGTAAAAAAAAAAAAAAAAAAAAAAAAAAATCTTGGAAACAAAAGCGCTGATAATGCATCAATCCTCTTCTTCTTATGATGTAGGTGTGGATGAGTGTGATATTGTATGTGTTCAGTATAGAGTGTTTTTTTGTGTTGCATGAAATGAGAGATGAAGAAGGGAGATGGTAAAATTCTGTTCCGGTCCATTGAGGCCTAATTTAACGATTGATACCGCGGGAGCCACAAGCCCAATCGACGAACGAATCACCATCAACATTAACCTACGCTTTCATTGCGATTGCGGAAAGGACTGGGATATTATCCTGGTGATATAGAATTTTGCACTACCATCTCTCCTACACTACCATCTCTCCTACACTACCGACCAAGTGCTGAGGATAAAAAAAAAAAAAAAAAAAAAAAAAAAAAAAAAAAAAAAAAAAAAAAAAAAAAAAAAATAAATAAATAAATAAATAAAAAAAAAAATCCACCAACAGGACTCGAACTAGCTAACACTGTATCAGCGTCGGACACCATCACGGTGCTGCAACCAACTGAGCAACCGGCCGGGTCACCCTCACATGACCACGGAGTTTTTTATTTTTTTATTTTTTTTTTATTTATTTTTTTTTTTTAAATATTAAGACAGAGAAGTTTTCAAGCGACTCTAAATAAATAATATTTGAAGAATTATAAAAAATATATCGGTTTTCGAATTAAAAAATTCCGAATCATATCTTCGGAAAGCTTTGAAAGTCCGCCGCCTGCTATTGAAGGTTCAGAAACATTTGGCCCTTGGCTTTTTTTTTGCTAAGAAATCAGTTGTGTAGTGTTTCACAGCAGCTTACCGAGAGCTCCGAGGCGGTAGTTGAAGGTGACGAGGACCACGTCGTGTTGCAGCAGGTACTCTGGCCCGTACATGTCTCGACTGCCGGAACCATTCGTCCAGCCGCCTCCGTGTATCCACACCATCACAGGCCGGCTGTGGGCCACCTGATGACATGTAGGGCACTTTGAACTTTGACTCATATTTCAAAGCAACGAGCTTAAAAATGTGTCAATATCGTCTGTGAATCCTTGGACTGCATGTTTCAAGCAGTATTGTACTCAATTACTGGAAGCAAATTATGAATACATTCTAAAGATGGTCAGCCAAACTCTTATCATTATATGGATGAAAAACAATTTATTTCGCCATTACATCAAACAGCAGGTTTATCGCTGGGGACTGGTTAACAGCAATCATCAATCCACAGTGTCAAGACTGGGCCGTGAATTTGTAATATCCGGCATTGCCTCCGGTCATAGATAACGCAGTGGTCGACCACGTCTACTTAATGACCGAGACCAGCGACGTCTGCGCCGAGAAGTCAGTGTTGACATACAGGAAACACTGTGTCAAAGAACAATAACACTCAATGTGGGACGCATAAAAGACGTGTCAGTACGGATAGTGTAGCAAAATTTGGTGTTCATCAGAAGACAGACCCTAGTGCCTCTGCTACCATAACGCCAACTGCATCGTCCCTCCTGGACTCGTGAACGTATTGGTTGGATCCTAGTTCACTGCGTGGTCATATGATTCACGGTTCAAGTTGGTAAAAGCTGATGCTAGGGTTCGAGTGTGGTACAGACAATGGACGCAGGTTGTCAGGAAGGCACTGCACAAGCTGGTATGCTGATACGGGCTATGTTCACATGGCACAGGCTGCTATCTCTGACCAAACTGAACTGACTTTTGGCTGTAAATGCTTACGTTCAGCTACCTGGAGACCATTTGCAGCCATTCATGGGCTTCATGCTCCCAGTCAACGATAAACTTTTCAAGAACGACAATGTGCTATATCACCGGACCTAAATGTTCGCAATTGGTTTAAGGTACATTCTTGACAAATCCAGCGAATGATCTGGCCGCCTGGATAGCCAGACATGAATCCAATGAAACATATCTGGGAAATGGACGAAACGTCAGTTCGTGCACAACCTGCACCGGCCACACATTCCCAATTATGGACGGATGTAGAAGAACGTTTTTTCAGGAGACTTCGGATGACTTGTTTAGTCAATGTCACGTATGGTTGCTGCACTTGGCCGGGGAAAATGTCACACACGATACTAGGAGGTATCCCGTGACTTTTTTTTTTTTTTTAATTGCTTAACGTCTCTTAACAGCGAGGTTTTTAGAGACGGGAAAGGATGGGGGGCAAGGAATGGGAAGGAATCATCCCGGCATTTGCCTGGAGTGATTTGGGAAACCATGGAAAACCCAAATCTGGATGTCCGGACGGGGATTCGAACCGCCGTCCTCCCGAATGCGAGGTCAGAATGCCGTGACTATTGTCCCTTCCGTGTATATGCCAATAAGAACTTCAATCAAAATTTTGATGGTGGTCAGAGTCGCGGGTCAAGTTGTTAACAACCACGAGAAATCATCTGTCACGGGTTGGTTAAAATCACGTGCTAAATCTGCGCTTACATCTTTACTGTGTAATACACAGCAATCATGGTGTAAACCTTGTCCTGTTAATTTAATCAGTCTATAATTCTTTTTTTTTTACTTTTATAACCTAAATTAGTGGCAGAAAGAAGTATTCCATTGCAATGACAACAGAGTGCGAACGATAAGACGTTTATTTGTAGGTGATAGAAGAAATTTCATCTTTAACAGCGCCTGTCATATGATTGGCTTTCAAATACACTAAGTAATTTCAGGCCCTTTTATTACCTAAATCATTTAATATACTGAGCTGGTTCATCTGTTTACGATGATCGTAAAAAAATGGTAATAAGAACGATTTCACGGGTAGTTCGCATTCTCCTTCCAACTATAAATATGTAATGTGATAAATTAAATTACACTTTTAGTTAAACATAACAAGAAATTTAACGCAATTAAAAACAATTATATGATCACAACCAGAAAGAACGACAGGATATGCATGGTAATTATGAAGGAAAATAAGTGCTGAAGAATGTGAATAGTTTTAAATACCTGGTAGGTGATTTGGGGTTATGTGGAAAGAACGACTGAAATATAAATTAACCTCTTCAGTCCCGAGGTATCATATATGATACCACCAGAAATTATTTTTTTCTCGGGCCACTGCACAGCTGAACCTTTTCTGGCCTATCGTATCATCTACAATATACATCTCGCTTCTCACAGCTCTTCTGCCTAGCATCACAAGATGGCAGCCCTGATTGGAAACTTGGGATCCTGCAGCTGTGCAACATGGCTCGTGGAAATAAAGCTAAAGACATATCTTTTTCCATGAAATAAAGCAACATGAAACAGTAAAGTTGTGTGTATAATTTTCCTGCTTGACTCCCGAGGTTTCATACATGACACCATCTTTAAAAAATTAATTATTGTTTCAAAAAAAAAATCATGGTCATTCATTGCTAACTAGCATTATCACAATAGTAGTTCTCTTGCACTTTTATTATGAGCTCGGGACTGAAGAGGTTAAAGATGGAGGAAGGCAGAACTATGTAATATGACTGACATGGAACAAGGAAGTGCCATAAAGAAGGAAGCGAGTAATTTATCGGGCGTACTATGTTCTTAATTTCGCGCGTGCTGCTGAAATATGGACAGGGAAGAAGCAGGATATAAATACGATACAAGGAAGTCCAATAAATTTGCTAACAAGCAGATTAGGATTCACAAAAATGACAATGATAAAGAATGAGAAGTTTAAGATACCATGAAAGGTTAGGGAAGGCTACACTCAAATCGAATGGACAGGTGAAGAAAATGTGGATACGCGGAATGCCAAGGCACAGAAGAAGAAGATCGACAAATAGGTAGACGAGAGAAGTGGAGTAATATGTGTCAAAGAGAGGAGAGGAATGGACCAAGGTGTTGATGAAAGTTAGTGGGAAACGAGGACAAAATGTGTACGATCGTGTGTGTAACAGAACCTGCTAGTGGCTGTAAACTGTAAATGATGATGATAATGATAAGGAAGTACATAAACTACATAATATAGCGACCTTCTGGAAGAATTTATTGCCGAATATTGTATACTAAAAATAATGTAATGTCCACATGTGTACTAAATGCCTAAGATTTCTTTTTTTGCTCAACGGAAAGGTTAGTACCGTTTATACATGCATCTCTTCCCACGATGAGTTACAACGGCTTAGTCATCTTTTGCCTGGTTTCATAACATTTCTCAAGTGGATCACCTGATAGCAGCCGCGTTCATTCAACATCATGACCAAAATTAATTCTTCATCCGCAAAGGATAGTACTAGAAGGCTTGATACACAACACTCTCTCACCCCACGTGTGATGGGGAATTATGTATATAAATAGTATATATGCTATTATACGACTTGAATGTGGCAACTCATAACCCTCTTTTCGAAGCTGAGACGAGTAAGTGGAGATACTCACGTGCGGCGTGTAGACATTGAGGTGAAGGCAGTCTTCGTCGCCCACGTAGTCCCCAGTTATCATATGGAACTGAGGAGCCATGTTCCCTTCCTTGGAGCCGTCGATCACTCCCTCCCACCGCTCAGGAGGCTGCGGGGGCTGCCAACACAACAAAAATAAATCGCAGATTTAGAAAAAAATGTCCATCTGAAAACTTGAATACTGATCATCGGAACAGAGTTTAATATACCATAAGAAAAACGTCTCAGAGTTTTGTTTTAATCGTTTTAAGCAGCTTTTTCAAATCATTTATTTTTATGGATTATTGAGGTCTATTTTTATGTTAGGCTGATAAGAACTAGAGTGCTGGAAATTTTTGTCCTGCTATATTTATGATAGTCTTTGCAAGCAGTATTTTGGATATGTTCATTTGTTATTCCCTGTTCTTGCAGTTCTGTTACTCGTTAGTAAACCGAGTCTCCAAGACTTCTTGTCAGTCGATAAAGTCATGGTAAAATCATGTTACGTAACCACAGAAGGCTAATCGTCTTTTGTGAATTATGTCTTTAATCCTTTCCAAGTGTGTGTTTGATTTGACCGAGCAAATTACTTTGGCAGTAAATTTATTTTCTTTGACTGGAGTTCCATTACGCTCGGCGTTCCGCTGCTTATAGGGTCCCCAGCTAGTATCTGTGGGCTACAGTCTGTGGTTGGCGTTCCAAGAAGTATTTACCGATAGTTGCAGGCGCTTTATGTTTGTTCGTCTACATTTCCATTTTGCTCGTTCCTGACGAGGAAGTTTCTTACTCACAAAGCCTAGTGGGTGAGACGCTAATTCTCGCTTTATTTATTCCAAGTTCGGACATCGAGATGTCTGCTTTTCGTAGCGTTTCATAGTTAAAAAAATATTGATAAATTTTGCAGCTGAGAAAACGTGGATCTGCTTTAAATAACCTGTTGTTAATGAAAGCAACTTAAAAAAATTTAAAAAAAATTAAATTACTCATGGTCTCCGCTGTAACCATGATTGCCAATTGCCATTCCTGCTTAGAATAAATTACATTTTAATTTAAACTTTCACTAATGTTGTAGCTTGACCAAAGTTTGTGCATTACAGTTTATTTGCTTTTTAGGTATTGGTCTTTTTAGGTAATGTTCTTTGTTCATGTTCACTGTACGTGAGCTATTACGTTATTTTAAGTGGAGATCAAACCAAACATGTTACCGAATCGAGTAATCAGGAAATGCATTTCTTTGGAGTTGCTCAACTGTTTTATAATATGGAATGTTTATTAAGTTCTGTGGCCATTACAGATACTATGGCCAATGATTAAACTATGATGTGATGCTTTCGAAGCAAACAGGATTTTTTTAAATTTTGCAGACTGAATCTTAAGTCAAGTTTATATTTAAGTAAGTTCGAGAATTTTGAAACAATTATACGACTGCGCTATCTTCCCTGTTCGTGTTTAGTACCTACCTCTATTAATGCTTCTTAGTTGTTCAAGCTCAAGAGATTTTATTCGCTCTGAAACACAGGTCAAGTTTATATTTGGTTAAATCAGGTCAAACTGTCATAATCTTTCATCCTAAAAACTGAAACTATTCTAAACGCGTGACGATACGAAAAAAACGGTCACGGTCTTACACTAGTTATTGAATAATTTATCGTCAATGGGAACGAAGATGTATACAAAGTTTCGAGTCATTCTGACGCTGCAAAGTTGGTGAAACATCGATTAAAAGATTTTCAACATACAACACATAGGTGAAACATTTACGAGTACAAGCGTGTTTTAAGGAAGACATGCCTTCACAGTATGCGAAGCGCACACCTGTTACGCACCTTGAACCTGAGCGGTCCGAGGGGTGGCTTGGCGTAGGGGATGCCGAGAAAGCTGAAGAAGGGCTTCCCCCAGGCGCTCTCCTGCTGGAAGCCGCGGACCTTGCCCAGAGGGGTGGCCACAGACACTCTGACGGGGTCCATTGCGAGCGAACTGCTTCAACTCTCAGAGCTGACTGCCGGTCGGCGGCAGGATGAGCTCGATCAGGCGTAATCTCTGCCGGAGATAAGTTCTATCAAGGCCACGTTGCTCCAAACACAACTCCACAATCAAAAAATCTTTCAATGTTTCCTACCTAGCATGGTCTCTCAGATTTTAAAGCGATAGGTTCAACCTCTGCGAGACATCGATTTCAGAGAAATTAACCGAGCTTTAGGGGCGTAGCTACTATGGGGCTAGGCGGTGCAGTGCACCGTGGCCCCTACGCTCAGGGGGCCCCCAAGCATACCTGGAGGGGCCCCAAAACGCACCTCTGGGGGGCCCCCAAGGGCAGTTCAGAGGCCCACGAGCCTTCATGGCAAAATGGCGACCTTTTTTTTTTAGCTCTACAATCGTCGAAGGGGGCCACTGAGACTCAAGAAGCCCCTCACTAAGGGCCCTCTCACTGCTCAAGGAGGCCCCCAACCACTGCTCAGGGGGCCCTTACCAGCAACACAAAGCAAAAAAAAGGTTACGCATCTGATCTGGCCTGAGGGCCCAAAATAAATTTTTTGCACCTGGGCCCTTTTGATCTAGCTACGCCACTGCCAAGCGTGATGGGTTAAACCAGAAACGCTCTGACTTCACATTCGGGAGGACGTAGGTTTGAATCCCGTCTGCCCATCTTGACTTCGGTTTTCCAAGGTTTCTCGAAATTACTCCAGGTGAATGCTAGAATGGTTCCTTCTAAAAGCTATGGCCGAATTCCTTCACCCTCCTTTCCCACAGTCCTTCCCCGTCTCTAATTATCACGACGTCGAAATGGCATAAAGCAATATATACACCTCTACCGGATATACTAAGTGTAATCTCCCACTATTAACTCGTCCATCGTATATTATTATCAATAACTCACACTGCATCTCCTATTAAATTCATAGTTCTCTTAATTTATAAAATTACTTGAGATAAACGACGGTTTCGCTCATCAAAAGAGAAAGTTACGTGACATTCAATAACCACATCCTCTTTTAAACGATTCAGTACAGTAAACAGTAAAAGGAAAATTACAATTGTTTTTCGATGTGTCAATGTTTTAAGAATCGTACAGGTTGTTTCTAAGGCATAATAATTATGCGCAATAGTAATTGAAATAGTTAATTAATCAGATATGATTTCTTTTATTATTTTTATTAATTTTAATTGTGATGGAGCTAACGCTCCGGTGGTAATTCGCCTAGTCATCTAATTACCACTTTTTATGTATTTTTTAAAAAATTTCTTTTAAAATTGGAGAGTTAAAATTCCTCCCCCATTTACTTTTCCGATTTACAAATTTTAATTTTGAATTCCTTGAGTGTCTTTGGAAAATTATTGATGACTTCACTTGGTAATTTGTTCCAACCCCTGACACCCTTACCAACAAAAGAAAATTTTCCCACTCTCTTATGAATGAAATTGAGTGCAAGCTTGTGGTCATGGTTGCATTTCCCCTTCCATGCACTATTGCTAATTCTCTGACCAATATCCCTCCAAGCCCCATCACCAACATATGCCCTGTACATTCTCTTCACTCTCCTCCTTTCCTCCCACCCAGCTCCTTTACCATATCACTTACTGACTGGGTCGTGCAATTATATTGGTGAGATATTCATTTTGGAACTTCAGCAGCAGGCACAGAAAGTTTACTTGTATTAACTATACTTGCAAACATTTTATTGTGTTCTGCTATCTTTTCCCGTTCATTCTTCAGAAACTTACCGCTGTTACCGACGCTGATCGTGAACGGTGGATGGTGACATTCGAGAAGACGCGGTGGTATCAGCCATTCAGTTTTATCTTTTTTCCAGAAATCTCTCCAGAACGTTCCATTGAAACGGCAACAGTCTAATTCCTTCCCGTTGTTTGCCTTCAATTCTTTCCCGCACTAATAATTTTGACTTCGACACGTCGTAAGGAAATAATAGAAAATATCTGCTGCTCTTAGCTCATGTTTATCATTTTTAAACACCAGAGAACTGAAGTGATAATTTCCCACCAATATTAAAACTTATTCATCAACTCCTTCTCTGTCTGCGCGGCACTCTCTAAAAACCTCACACAGTGTTTTACTGTGTACCTCCCTTTCGTTTAACCAAGACTCGAGTTCTAGTCTCTGAATCTCGACTAAGTCAATGAACAGCAAAACTCTGTTCATTATATTATTAGAGTTCGCTAGCAATTAATCTGATACTTGGCTTTGGTATACTACTATTAGAAACATGTGAAGACAGTATTTAGTAGTTACAAAGAAATCGGCGATAGGTTACCTATCTGGGATCTTATCTGCGGCTGGAGCCATCGGCAATCGGTTTAGTCCGTTTTGTACCAGATAATAAGAGTGTTGGCTACCGGACCAAGGCCATCATCTTAATAGCGTTAGATAACTGTGATTGCACGATACATAAGAAACTAGTTTTTGCTGAACTGTAGCCGGGAGTGACGTTTCATACACAAAAAATTAACGAAAATCCAGAATTTCCAAAACTTTAATCCAGAACTGGAAAATGTTTATAATTAAAATAATGCCCACTTGGAGCGTTCTGGTGGTTCAGTTGTTAAGGCCTCTGACTGGAGATGGAAAGGTCCCCGGTTTGAATCTCTATCTCAGCGGGAATTTTCATAGGCACAGCTTTCTGTGTAACGTGAAGTACTCCAGAACTCTTCCGTGGTTCGAATTCCACGTTAAACTGTAGGTCCCCTCTAGGGCTAGCGACCCTAGTTGTGACAATGATGTGTACTCATCCATAGCAAATCCAAAGGCTTAAAGTGGTCCTAATCGCTCCATACCAATGCCCATTTGAACGTAGTTAACCCTTGTTCTATCGTTCCAAATAATTGTACAATTATAACACGGCAACCGAAGATCGGATATTGTCGCTATACTCTAATTTACAGGAATGTGCATATTTTCTGATCATCCATGCTATGTAAGGATACTTTTGAAATCTCACATTTTTCGGAGTTTTGAATAAACTCTCTTGTGAAATCAGATAATATGAATTTTTATGGCTGCTTTATCTCTTAATGGAAGATATTTTTCAAAATAAAGCGATAAAAAGAAATAAGAATATTTACTAATGAATAGAATGATATACCCAATTTGTATTTTGCGAGAGGCTAATTCTTTTACAACCCATCTATTTCCATTATTGCGCATTCTTCAAACATTCAAAGTTCAAGTGCTAGAAAAAATACGTCCCGAAAATATCTCGAGAGGAAGAGTGCTACTGTGTGGATATCAGGCGATCGAGTGTCTTGCAAGGTCAGGTTAATTAAGAATGATAAGGGACTGTTAAAAGAAGATACGCGTTTGGGTCGTCAAAGTATAGGACAGCATTCCTCTGCGTAAATTTTAAATCCGTAATAAAAACGTTCAAAATGAGGGTGATGACATGGGTAGATAAGACAAATTCGAACTTTAATTAGAAAATGGGTAGATGCATGTTGAAAAAAATTTACATGAATTCCAAAACGAAAATAAACCTTTCTTCAGAGAAGAACACAAGCAGCATACTACCAAATCCAAAGTCTGAAACTTCCGGGTCAGCATTATGAAATGTATGGAATAGCGCTGTAAGAAAACGATCTGATCACAGTATCTAGATTTGTAGGTAGGTTAACATGCAATTCAGGTAAGTGCAAAAGAGTGTTAACTTGTCAAGTACAAAGACAAAAAAGCAAAGATTTTGAATGATTATATATCGCAGAAGGAATTGCCTGTGGTATAAAAGTGTAAATATCCTGCCGTAACATTTGATATTGAGCACATTTGAGTAGAACAAATTGGGCGGGTTGTAGGGTGAGGTTTCAGAGTCCTTCATTTGTTGGAGAGGATGATGAGGGGATGTACCAGTGAGGGAAATGTGATACAAAACATGGTCTGAACATTGCTTGAATGTGGAGGGATAGTATAAAATCCACATAATGTGCATCAGATACCGGACTTGGAGATGGTGCACAACAGCTAGATTTGTTTGTTGAAATTATAGCAGAACAAAATCACTTGCTGGTTTGATACAAGGGCAGAATTTAGACTCGTTAGAAGATATGACTCAGTATATTTATATATTTAAAAGGCAGTGTTCACATATTGTAGCGGAATGACGAAAATATGTCATTCTGTACATTTTTACATTAAATAAAAAGAACAATCCTAGGAAAGACTTGGTGGCATTGACCGGACCATTCAAAAATCGGACGAACTACAGCGGCGACAGTCAGGCGGTCGCATACGGTGGACAGACAGCCTCCTTTGTGTAGGGATAACGGTCTCACCCAGGTAGATGACCACCGGCTTAGCGGAATTCTCTCACCTCAGGTGAATGGGTTATCGTTGACCAATACGCCACCGGACTGAGTCCGAGATCGTGCGCGTCTCCCGAAGTCGATTTGGCGAATCGTTTAAGCAGGAGTAGGTGAGACTTTAGCAGGAACCAATCAACGGCGGACTATTCTCCGCATAATTCTAATTTCCATGAATTTCTCTGTGTGTTAAAAACGTCCTGGCAAGGGGCGTGGCTACCACGGACGCCGCGGAGAGACGGATGTTGCACAACTGCAGAGAACTTACTTCGGGTCCAGGGTGTGCTTGGAATCCGAACCTCGAGGTTGGAAAAGCGGACTTCGTGCCAAAACTTCCGAATTTGCAGTGTCTTCTGATTTGGCATCGAATCCTTCAAGGGTTCATAAAGACGTACTGCAGCAGTGAGGTCGCTTTGCAGCCAGTCTGTACGTTTCCTGAAGGACGTACTGCCATCTGCTGTAGCTAATATGCTATAGAATTTTCGCCGTCGAGGGACGCCTCTCATCATAACGGCAATTACTCACCGAACAGTACAGTGTGATACTTGCCTACAGTCATTGAGTACAACCCTGTAATGACCCTTTGAGTGCTCGGGAGTTTTCGCCTCCGACAGTTATTGAGCTAGTGATTTTTAAAGCCGCGAGATAACTTTAATTGTGTACAGGCAATATAATCGACTTAGTGAGTTGATATTTCCACATCTGGTGGGTAATTTAAAATTATCCTGGCTCCGGACAACTTGCAATCAATCGCAATTCTTGTTAATATTGCTTTCGATTTTCTGTAGATTGGTTTCCTATTTTTTTAAGGGAACCTTTCATTAAAGCCAAATGTGGAGCGTCTGTTATCCTAATGACAATTTAATGATGTTGCATTTTTTTTATTGTGTTTAAATTGGTAGAGCTTTAATAATGTTGTTTATTGGCAAACTTTGGCAATTGTATAGCGAGGCTTTGCTTGATGCCTTTTTATGATCGAATGTAATAATCTATTAGTATAATAGGCTTAATGTAGCGTGTCACACCTACGTCATGTCACGCGGTGACGTCAAGCTATGACGTTGCACTATGACGTCACGCTTTACGTTATTATTTGTGGGAGTGCGCGTTATTTAATATAATTTCCAAGCAACAGTGAATAAATTAACTCACAGAACACTGAAATAAAAGTATGTATTGCGTTAAAATCGATATATCAATCATTAGATGCTTATATTTTCGTAATATTCTTTTGATATATTGAAGTATTCCTTAAATTCTTCGTCCATAGGTATTGTAAGATAAAAGCTTTGTATTTCGAGCATCAATGTTGAGAAAAGTTTGGTTAAAGTGTTACTTAAAATGGATCAGAATTACAACTGGCATTTGACGCTACGGCAGAGGGCATGAATAATTTAGCTTTTTTTTCAAAATAATTTAAACTGTACCTATTATTGTAATTATTAATTCGTTTGAATCGAAATAGTTGCCCACTCATCTCGAATTGTGCAGCTACAACAATTAATAATGGAAGTTTATCAGATTTATTTTAATCTTCTTTGATTTCACTGAGTAATATTATTGAGGCTATTACGTATTTCCGCAATGTGTAACTATGACAGCTATTCGAAAATTCGGTCTGAATGACGTTGCAGATTTTGGTTTATTACCTTGGTTTTTTATTGAATGTTTTTGATTAAATTTATGTTGTTGCGTAATGTATCTTATCTATGAATTGTCATTTTGGTCGTAAAACTGTTGCACACGTTCGTTTTGTGATATTATTGGCTATGGAAAAATAAAAACGAGGCCCAAAGAATTATGCTATTCGTTTGAAATTTACCACATGCGTTCCTATGGTCAAACCTTTAAGAAAAAGTGTACATGAAAGCAAAAGGCAGCTTACGTTAGACGTGAAGCAACATGAAAATTACGAATTAACACAAAACAAAACCGCCAATTCAAATATTCACGTCAAAGATAGCATCTGTACAGCAACAACTGTAAAAACGCTGGCAACGTTTCTTGATAGGATATAAATATATTCCTGCGTTGTATAATTCACTTCTTACAACAACTTATTTTATACTTAAGTCACGATACATGACATCACCATCAATGCGCATGCGATTAAAGCTTTCATTTTGTAGCGGCCGTATTACCCGAGATTGTGGTTAGGTTGAAATCCAGCCTGGAAAAAAATAAATAATGAACCTTATCACAGCAATAGCATGTTGAATTTACCTATTATCAGTTATTTAAGCAGGTCTCATAAGCACTATTTCACGTTTTGATATCATGAATCACGATGTAAACTACTCCCGTATGTGGTTAGTTTTATGCAACTTGGACCAGGATAGCAACTGAAACCTTTTGTCATAGCGCCAGGCAATAGGAATTGCATTTATTTTATAACAATTTAATTTATTTCAACAATTGCTAAGAAAGGAATTGCTACAATACTGAAAGAAAAGTATGAATTTTGTTTAAATTGTCATATTGATTTTTAGTTGCTTTTTTTTTAGTGATATGATTACTTGGTTTGAATGAAAGAAGTTCCAAAGTGTTCGCGATCTACGCAACTTAAACCACAATTGAAACTCATATTACACGACGTAAGAAGTTAAGATTTATTTTTAGCATACTTCGTTTCACTGGGGTCATTATTTCAGCCGAATGTAAGCTGTGCCAGGCGTTGAAACATCGATCTTCATCATAGACAATAAGAAAGTTGTAAGAAACTGTGAAGATTTTGGATCAAGTTTGTATCGCATGATGCATGATTGGTATAGATGCATGATGACATTGACATGCGATTCAGGGAATGTATAAATTCGCGTGTGAATGAAGCTTTGATTTTCTACCGGCTATATTGGCGAAGATTGTAGTTAGACTGAAACGCAACCTGGACCAAATTGACAACTGAAACTTTTTGCTTCATCACAACGGACGAGAAATTACAGCATAGTGAGCTTTATTTTATAAAATTTCTATTTAGGTAAACAACCAAAAAGAAATCAATTGCCAGAACAGTCCGTTAAACCCGTCATTTTTGACGGGCTTTTTGGCTAGTATTAAAGGTTAATGAGCCTCAGTCTGTTAGCCTATACGAGTACGTAATAAATAATCAGTGTAGGTTTTTAATTAATTATAAAAGAGGAGTTAGAAAATTTTCACCCTTTACTTCCTCCCAACCAAGCGCCTGTCCTCTGTAGGCTAAAAAACTGCTGAACCATTTACGGGAGGTTTTTTTGTAAAATAATATGGGTTGTCAGGAGAATAGCACAAAAACCGAATAGCTGAGGAGTGGAAGCTGACGAGAAACGCCGACACGCGAAGACTGCTAAACCGAGTTCAGAGAGAATTGAAGGTGTCGCTGGCAGAGCACCGGAGCAGAGAATGGGAGGCTCGTGTTTCGATGCTGACCCCAGGTGATGCGATGCTGTGGGTAGAGACAAAAAAATTCACTAGGCTGCGATCTCGACTCCCACCCCTACACGGCGAACGGGGCCCAGTCTATCGCCCGGCCGATAGGACAAACGCCCTAGGTGGGGCGGGAGCTGGCGTGAAGTGTTCTTGGTAAGGCACCTCTTCGGAGTCGTCGCTGCTGATGCCTCCTTGACAGTGTGCTCGAAGAAGGACAGAGCATAGTCTATATCCTCTGCCGGGCAGTTCCGGTAGTGCTGCTGAGACTATCTGATGGTATCTGCCCCAATCGGTTTTCTTGAATTCCGGCTTTTGTTGTGCATTTCGGATTAGGTCGGACTCTAGCTCCACGATGACTGGGCAATGGTCAGAGGACAGCCTGTTAAGCGTGGTTGCCGCGACGAATCCGGTGATCCCTTTAGTGACTGCCACGTCGAGAACATCCGGACGTCCGTGGTGAGCTGGGTAGTAGGTGGGTTATTCGGGTCCCCACACACACATATTGTGTCTGTTGGCGACTCTCCGTAGTATGTTACCTGAAGGGTTGTTCACTCTGCTGTTCCAGGCTGTGTGTTTGGCGTTGAGATCACCTCCGATGAACAGCTTGCCTCTGATGTTTGCCAAGGTATTAAAATCAGCCTCTGCTGTTTCCCTTCTAGGAGGCCGATAGGCAGAAACTACGGTCAGTGGGCCTCTTGTCGTGGCCACTTCAATGCCGACAGCTTCAATGTACTGCAGGGGCGGAATGTAGATCTCATGATGTGGAATGCTTCTCTTGACATAGATAGCCACACCACCTTTTGCAGTTGGACGATCATATCTATAACGGCAGTAGTTCGCTACTGAGGCTTTCAGTCCCAGTTTTAGGTGGGTTTCGGTGACAAGACATAGATCAACGTCTTGTTCCCTAATGAACCGCCGGAATTCCACGGTCTGTCCATGAATGCCATTGGCATTCCATATGCAGAAAGAGAGGCTATTGAATTGGGATCTTCTATCCATAATGAAGATTACAACTGCATTTGGGAGTAGCGAGAGCTGTCTTCACTGCAGCGCAGATGTCCGTGGTCATCTGGTCTAGCCGCTTGGTTAGACTGACCAACATATTTAGAACAGTCTCCAATATTTTACTCAGTCCTTCAGATTCCGCCGGAACTGGAGCAGCTGAGGGAGGCCAATGTCGTGGTTGGTTGTTTAACACATCTTCTGTGAAGGAGCTCTGCGGGTTTTTATGTTCTTGTTGGTCGACCAGATTGGAGTCAGAAGTTGCAGCAGTGGTCGACTGTGGACCCGCAACTTCCGAAAAGAGGCGACCGTCAGTCTCACTCGATTTTCTGTGTTTCTGGTACTTTGGATGCATCCTAGTCATCCTAGTGGGCTTCGTCTGTTCTTTGCCAGTCGGCGGAGAGGAAGTATTTGTTTGTTGATGCTGGATAGCGGAGACGCTCTGTAAATTTTATACCGGTGGCTGTAGATCCTTCTTGCGATGTTGTTTGGCGGTATCACTATTGGCTGGTAGGCCTCTCTGGCGATCTCGTGCCTTCTTGTACACTGGACAGCCTCTATAGGACGCAACGTGGTCGCCCCCACAGTTCAAGCACTTAGCTGCATCGTGTCCTTTTCTCAACGTGCACTGTTTTGTTTCATGTGGGCCGGCACACTTTACACAAGCGGGAGGCATTTTACAGTGCTTGGCCACATGACCAAAACGTTGACAATTAAAACACTGAGCGGGTCCAGCTGTAGCTCTCAGTTCTTCCGTTTGAATCTTTAGGTGGCAGATGCCTGACCCCCTTACCTATTAAAGAAGATTTTAAACACCTTCATGCCTGAAATCGACTGCGAGTTTGCCGTCATGGTAATCATTTCCGTTGCATGCATTACTGCTAATTCTTCCACTAATATCTTACCACGCCTCATCAGCAATATACGCCTTGCACACACCGATGACTCTCTTCATCCTCCTCCTGTCTTCCAATGAATCTCATTCCAGCTGCTTCATCATATCGGTTAATGGTTGTCTTCGGCGGTAATTTCCAGAAACAAATCTAGCAGCCCTTTTTTGCACAACCTCCAACCCCTGTATTTGATACTCAGATTGTGGGTCCCATATTCAAGCAGCAGTCTGGTCAACATTTGGTCACCAAATTCCCTAAATTCTCTCGTACATCTCCTCATCCCTCTCTCTAACTAGTGATGGATTTTGAAACCTTTTCCTATTACCTGACCAATGTGTATTGCCCAGTTAAATTTGTTATCAAACGTAATTTCAAGTTATTTACATTTGAAGTATTCAACAAGCAATTCATTCCCCGCCTTATATTCAAAATCAGTCCTTAGTTATTTTTTCTTTTA
>JARYHS010001369.1:0-12139 GCA_031002005.1 Vandiemenella viatica | reverse complement strand
GTCATTTGAATAACTTCAAACCCGGGAAGCGTACTTCCGGCCACAAAACCGACCAGATTGCTCGTGAATGCTGCGTCATTAATTCTGGTTGAAATACTGTTATCTTCATCCCACATTGATATACACAGCTAGATATGCTGTCCAGATCACCCTGCAACTGTTCATTTTGATACTATTGCAAAACATAATGTCATATGCAAACAACCTAACTTCTGATATTAAAAAATCAACACAATCGTTCATTAGAATAATGAACAGCAATGATCCCAATACGTTACTGCATTTCCTACCTTAACTTTTTGCTTTCAACCTTTTAATAATTCTACAACCCAGCAAATCACTTTCTCGTGTACTTTAATAGTTTTTATCTTAGTTACCACCATCTTATGGTTCACTCTGTCAAAGGCTTTGAAAGGTCCAGTGCAACACTACCAATCTGAACTCCCCTGTCCATTTCGTCCGAAATATTTGGCATATTTCCTATTAACTGAGAATTGCATGAATATCCTTACCTAAATCCATGTTGCCAACTCGTAAACCACTTATACGCTCCTCACATATATTTCTGATGTGGTTGCAGATCGATCTCTCCATGAATTTAACAACCACTGATGTCAAACCAATTGACCTATAATTTTCGACCTTATTTGTCACTCCTCGTTTATGTACTACTATCGCTATTTTCGAGTTCTCTGGTGAGAGGTCTGGTGGCTCAGTGGTTAAGGCTCTGACTAGAGATCGAAAGGTCCCCGGTTCGAATTCCTGTCTCGGCGGGGATATTCATAAGCACTTAACCTGGCCTTTACCTCTGGCATAGCTTGCTGTGTAACGTGAAATACGCCAGAACGCTTCGACACGTTAAACTGTAGGTTCTCAGTACCTGGCAGCAATGTCGGGCTAGGGTAAAACGGCTACGACGGGGGCGGAATGCGCAGGCAATAGAAACGCTGTCACCAAGTCATTACGACCACACGAAATTATGATTATTTTATAATCCTCTGGTAAGTGGCAAGTATCCAGACTCAATTTAAATAACGTTTCAAGGTAAGATAAAATGTCACATCCTAATATCTTTAAGATATCTCTAGTAATGTTATTTACACCAGCCCCTTTATAGTTTTTCAGCTTTCTTAATTCCTATCTATTCTCAGAATTAATTTCAGATTTCTGCTCGATTCTAATTGGGTAAATAAGCTCTCTGATCTACGCTCTCTCCCTGAATCATTGTTCCTAATGGTCTAAACCTCTGCCTTTTTCAAATCTTTAATAACTACTACATCATCCTTATCTATAATTGTCTCAGCACCCTCCCTTCCCCTCATTTTTCTAAGATAGTCATAAAAACTTCAAGATGAATCTGTCAGAGGCCCCACCGTACCAATAATGTTCTTCATAAACCCATCTTTAACCATATTCTCTGAAATTATTAATTCTTTGATTAGTTGTTACAAGTATTCCATACTGCCTTGCTGTCTCTTAACTCTGTAAAGTTCTCTTCACACCAACCTCCTTAATGGCCTTACCTCCCTAGTATAGTACGTAGGTTCTATACTTCTCTTTATTTTCTGTTTTAGAATAAATATTTCTTCACCCTTTTTTATCTTCTGAAACTTTTTCCACTTTTATTTACTCCATTTTACGCCTTCCATCCTTCCATTTGCTTTAACTTTCACTGAAATCTGATCAGTTTCGAAATGCCTTTTTTTATAATTGTACCTATTTCCCTGTTGAATTGCGACAATTGGCCTACTGAACTCTCTAATATCCGTCAGAAATTCCATCTTAATGTCCTTCATTTACCCCACAAGGCTATCATTGGGCTTTATTAGGAACATATCCAACATACGAGTTCGTGCCCTTGAGGTCTGCTCTACCACTTGCTGCTTGCATGAAACCTCCCTCTCTTATAAAAGTATTTTTAAATCTCTATTACCATGTATGTTTTATCTTATTTCCGACCCACTTGACTCCTGGTAAATTTAAATCACCACAAATAATGACCATTCTACTTTCACTTCTGAACTCCGAATGTGAATTTAATTTTTCTCCTAGAACCTATCTTTATTATTCATTCTTCCACTATGGTAAGCAGCAAACACACTCATTTTTTTCTATTTCATTACTCCAGAAATCTACCCCAAGTAACTCATGGTCATCATCTATAATCACCAGTGAACTGTAGTAGTCTTTGCTAACCGGTATGAACACTCCTCACCCAATTGCTTCTCTGTCCCTGTGGTCCATCAGGGGTACTATCATTGTCTATTACTTCATCTTTTAACCAAGGCTCTATCCCTATAATTACCTGTGATTCGTGTATCTCTACCAGGTTTACAAATTGTCTGTACTTACTGGAATCGTAAATAAAATTCAAATGGCAACATTATTATTTGCCTAATTTTTACCAAGTTATTTTCTGTTACGTATTGGAGAAGCTGTTGCACATCTTTAATGAAGTCGAGAGAAATCGTAAGGCTGGAAATCACTGCTCTCACGCACTCTCAGGACTTTGTGAAAACCTTGGCAGTTTTTTTAATACATGGTCTTTTGGAATATTTTTTAACTTTCTTAGATCACAGATAAAACCAAAATTTTCAAAGTATTGTTTTAAGGACATAAATCTTGAATCCATATTGCTCATTATTGAATCAACCATAGTGTCAAAAAAAAAGTTATCTACCAACTTTTGGGAGACAGTATAGATTCATTACTGTTTGCATAATCGAATGTCCTTTTTTCTTTGGCTACACTTTTATTTTTAAAGTCTTTTGCAGATCATAACTGTTTATTTTATTTACTTAAATAAATTTCAATAAATTTATGATCGTCAGACAAGGATTGTCTGAACCCAGTTTGTTGATATTCTTTGATCCAGGCACAAAATTTACGCAAATGTTCAAGAGCAATACTTAAATGGGCTTGTACAGATTTAAATAATTTGTTTGGGACATTAACGCTTGACAATAATTCATACCATCAATATAGGAGAGGGTGACGGAAATACACATATGTGGGTAATCACTCGCAGGCTGAATTAGGCAGTTTGAATGGCGCGGGTTATACCCAGTTGGTGTCTCACTCTTCT
The DNA here is from genome assembly GCA_031002005.1 of Vandiemenella viatica. NCBI lineage: Eukaryota > Metazoa > Arthropoda > Insecta > Orthoptera > Morabidae > Vandiemenella > Vandiemenella viatica. The sequence goes on along the minus strand of JARYHS010001369.1, from coordinate 9,054 downwards.
GGCAGGCATAACAACTACACCGCCACTCACTCCAGACTAGGGATGTTCGAGTTTGCTGCTTGCAACCGACGAGTAAGGAAGTAAGCGGTGCGATAGAGTGAGGAAGTGAGACGTGTTTACCTGCGCGAGTGTTAGTGGCAGCGAAGCGGACTCATCTCCCGGCGACTATCAACAGTGCTAACTGCGGTCGTGTTATATTCACAGAACTTTTGGTGAATCAGCGGACAGTTATAGTATTTTTCATCTAGAGAAGACAACCTAACTGTGTTAATACATCCTTGGCTGAGCTCATCTCGTCGGACCCTTCTGCCGGAGGGCGAGAGGAAATGGCGGAAGCAAGTGATGGAATCGACCCTGAGAAAAGAAGAGGCGTATACCGTGTACCAGAGTGACCAAGAGATGATGGAGACAGCGAGGAAGACAAAGGAGGCAAACCTAAACGACACCGACGAAGAAGAAAAGTACAATCTGAGGAAGAAACGTAAAGCTGCAGACAGGAGAAACGTCACGAAAGAGAAAATTGAAGAACCGATGATCACTGAGTCGATTCCTAGCAGAGGTAAGGAGGTAGCGTGCAGCCTAGCGACCCCACCTCAAACAAATCCCAGTAGAGCGTCAGGAGATGGAGGCCATCAGTTGAACAACTTATGTAACCATATAACAACTTGTCAGGCAAGCCAAGTAAGAGAAGAAGCAGTCAAGCGGAATCCCCCCGCGCCGGCAATGCGGAAGAGGCTTTATAATGACCATGCAGACGGTCCATATATGGTTATAATCGAGAACGCATCAGACAGTGCTTCTCTACACCCAATTCAGCTGGGGAAAATTTTTTATAACAAGGTCACTGGGCTGAAACGACTCAATCAACTTGGGAAAAACAGAATGTCTATGGAATTTTTGAATGCCAACACTGCTAATGGCTTCGTTGAAAACAAGATGTTTCTTCAATCCTTGGGTCTGCAGGCTTATATACCGGCTAACCGAGTAGAACGGAAAGGGATAATCAAGTTTGTGCCTACGGACCTAGCAGAAGAAGAATTAAGGATTAACGCTGTTTCGTCGGCACCGATTATCGATGTACGGCGATTTACCAAGAAAGTATTCAATGACGGCAAGGTGGAAACAGTTCCCCTGCAAACTGTGCTCATAACTTTTGATAGCCAATTCCTGCCAGAGGAAATCGAGATTTTCTACCTGAGATTCAAGGTGGCTCCCTACATATTTCCAGTAACGCAGTGCTTCAAATGCTATAGATTTGGTCATACGGCCAAATTCTGTAAAGGAAAAGAAAGATGTATGAAGTGTGGTGAAGAACACAACATATCCAGCTGCTCAAATGAGGTCCAAAAATGCGTAAACTGTGGAGGTGACCACAAAGCGAACGATAGGAAATGCCCCGAACGGAAGCGACAAGAAGAGGACAAAGCAAAAATGGCGACGGAAAACAAGAGGAGTATACAACAAAGTTACCAATACAAGGCAGCGGAATTCCCACCTATACAGAGTAAAAGGTACAGCGCGGTGACGATGCCACAGGGAATGAAGCAAATCAGGGAGCACTGCCGAAGTACCGTCAGTACTCCCAAGGAATCTATAGCGACCCAAACCGAAGAAGTAACCAGCAAAGAACAAACTAGTAGAGAGGCAGGAGAAGACATGGTTAATATAATAGTCAAAATAGTGGTCAAACTGCTGGCACAACAGATGAAAGGCAAGCTGGCAGCCACCACAGTGAAGAAAATTCAGGAGGAAGCGTGTCGACAAGTGCTTCAAGAAATTAAAGAAATGGGGCCAAGTGGAACCACATCGGAGGCTGCAAATCTGTTAATTAAAAATGGCTAGAAGGACTAAATTGACAGTGTTACAGTGGAACGCACGTAGCCTATTACCAAAATGGGACGAATTTCAAAGAACCATAACAGAACATAAGGCCGACCTAGTCCTTATATCGGAAACATGGCTGCGCAGCTCGTCGAACATAAACATCAAGAATTTTAGTGTGTTTCGGAAAGACAGAGATGATGGGCACGGGGGAGTTGCCATCTTGGTAGGAAGCCACATTAATTGCTCCGTGCGCAGATTAGCGGCACCAATTGCCAACGTAGAAATGCTCTCTGTCGAGCTCTCTTACGATGGACCTATCGAAGCGGCCACCGTCATATATAAACCACCTCAAGTCAACCTAAAGGAAGAAGATTGGTCGGCTGTATTCCATCAGCTGCCGGCAAATAGTGTGGTTGGAGGCGACTTCAACGCTCACCATTCGTTATGGCAAGATAGTTATGTAGACACGCAGGGAATCGAGCTTCGCCCATGCCATATCAGCCTCTTCATTTGCCGTTCTTAACAACAAACATGGAACTAGACTTGGTGCTCCTAGTCAGAGAAATTCTTCTCCAGATATTACTCTCATATCGATGAACCTAATGCATAGAGCGAAATGGGATCTGCTACCAGAGACTATCGGAAGTGATCACTGCGTCCTCAAATTATCATTAGATTGGAATCTCCCATCTGTCCGCCGGCACTCAAGCAGACGGTGGTTGTGTAACAGGGCTAACTGGGCTCGCTACGAAGGAAAGATCAGCATCGCTGTTGGAGCAGTGGGAAGGTGCAACCGACGATATCCAATGTCGGTACAACGAATTTCAAAGAATAGTGGAGGCTGCTGCAGAAGAGGCTATACCAGAGGTTAAAACTCACACTAGAAGAGAGCTCACTAGAAAACCTTGGTGGAACAGTGACTGCTCACGAGCTGTCGCCAGGCGGCGCTTGGCTACCAGAACATATTTGCACGCCGCCACTCAGGAGAATTGGTAGAACTCAAGAAAAGAACGGCTGAAGCACGAGATACCATTAGAAAGGCCAAACGAGAAGGCTGGAAGAGTTTTTGCTCCAATTTAAAATATGGTGTGACGACCCAAGAGACTTGGCGGAAACTGAAGTGGTTCAAGGGTGAGAGGCCGGCTACCAGTTGGATATCGTCAGACAGACAAGCAGCAGAGGAGTTCCTAGCCTCGTTCACTCCTCCATATGTACCAAAACAGGAGGAATATCACAAGAGTAGGGAAGTAGACGACGTCCCAACAGGATCGACGGAACCCTGTTTTCACCTATCAGAACTATTGCACGCCCTACGGAAGAAAGATACTGCTCCGGGGATGGACGCCATTACCTACACAATGATCGACAAACTTCCTCTTAAAGCGAAGGAAGCCATGCTGGATCTCTACAATACTATGATTGACCTCTCCTATGTTCCTGACCAGTGGCGGGAGGTAATCGTTATTCCCGTGTGTAAACCCCACAGGAAGAAGAACATCATCTCGTCATATCGCCCCCATTTCTCTCCTGCCGTGCCCGACAAAACTGATGAGTGCAATGATCAAAAACAGGATCGAGTGGCACCTGGAGCATCATAGGTTACTTGATACGAGAACTATGGGCTTTCGAAAACGCTTCAGCACCTTAGACAATATCAGCACGCTGGTGACAGATATTCAGCTGTCATTCACAAGAAGAAACTATTTAGTGGCTGCTTTCCTGGATATTAAGGATGCTTATAACAATGTGCAGATAGATATACTTGTGGGCATTATGAAAAAGATGGGCATACCTAGCAAGTTATGCTCATGGTGTGGCCGATACCTCGCCCGAAGAGTGAATTCAGTGTTTACAGCGGAGGGAGACAGAATCAGTCGGCTAGTCTTCCAAGGTTTACCGCAGGGCGATCCAATGAGCCCCTTACTATTCAATATTTACATGGCAGACCTATGTAACATCCTAAAGGGCCTAGTATCCTTCCTCCAATATGCGGATGATTTTGTTGTATATATATCTCACCCGGACATAGAAACGGCCCGCAGAATACTAGAGGAGCAATTGAAGCTGATACAAAAGAGATTGCTGGACAAAGGGCTAGAAATATCAATAGAAAAAAGCAAAATTTGTGTGTTTACGCAAAGACAGCTACAAGGAAAAGACTGTGCAATTACACTAAATGGACACACACTGGAGTTAGTTAAAGAGATCAAATTCCTGGGAATGTGGTTAGATTCAAAATTAACATGGAGAAAGCATATCATGGAACTGCAGCAATCATGTATGCAACGCCTGAACTGTTTCAAAGCCCTCGCCGCCCCGACCTGGGGTGCGGACCCTCGACTACTCCGGCATGTATTCTGCTCTCTACTGAGGAGCCGAATGGAATACGGGGGGTTCCTGTATCAAACTGCCGCCAAGTCTCTTCTAACAAAATTGGACTGCATTCAATCAGCAGCTCTGCGAGTAATCGGAGGCTTTGTGAAATCCACCCCCATCGCCGTGATGGAGGCAGAATTAGCCATTCCACCGTTGAGTACAAGAAGAAGTAAATTGGGGTTGAACTTCTGGCTAAAGGTGTGGTCCATGAAGTCACATCCCCTACAGAGGAAGGTGCAGCTCCTTGCCCATGAAAGTTCAGCCAAATCACGTCAACAACAGAAAAAACCCAGCCTGATACAGTATTTTCAGACAACGGCCCTGTGGAATATACACAGACAAGAGATCAACGAGATGTTCAGCGAAGAAGATACGTGGCAAAGGGCGGAGATCTCGTCGCGAATCCACCTGTCCTTGATCAAGGGCTCGGTAGACAAAAAAACCACCCTTCAGTTAGAATTGAAGCAATGGGCATTAGAAACCTTGAACACACGATGGAAGGAATGGCGGAAAGTATTTACCGATGGATCAAGGGTAATGCAATCCACCAGCGCGGCTGCTTGGGTCGATGCAGACTGTGGCGTTTATGAAGCTTGTAGATTGCCGGCAGAATTCTCAATCTTCTCATCCGAGATGTACGCAATCCTGAGGGCCATACAATATATACAACGGTCAGTACAGACAAAGCAGTGATATGTTCGGATTCCCAAAGTGCCTTACAGGCTATCATAGGCATTCCTAAAGGCCAGTGCAGAAACTACCTGACATATGAAGTTGGCAGAGAACTTTGGGAAAGCCATACACAGAGGCATAGAAGTGTGCCTACAATGGATCCCGGGTCACGTGGGAGTGACAGGGAACGAGCTAGCGGACAAAATAGCTCGACGACATCCTCCAGGTTCCCGATACTGAGAACATACCAGTGCCTTATACCGATTTCAGAACGATCGCCTCAGCAAGAGCTTCTCAACGCATGGGAAAGAAAGTGGAACGAAAAGGCCCAAGGGAAAGGGCTATGGTACCGCGCCATCGCCAGTCAAAGTTACGATGAAACCATGGTTCCAGGAAGTGGATCTGCATAGAAAGGCAATCACGCTGATTAGTAGATTAAGAACGGGGCACACCTGGCTTAAATGATAAAAAATTTCTAATGAAGGTCTCGGATTCTCCGAACTGCGAATCCTGCTGACGAAGTGGAGGATATCTACCACTTCCTTCTAAGATGTAGGCGCCACCGCGAATATAGAAGAACCTTATTAAAAGGACGCTCTTCACATAGAAAACATCGCAGATGTGATCATAACTCTCGCCGCGCCTAACAAGAAAGCGATTAGCTTAATCTACATGTATGTGGCGAAAACTAAAGGCATAATATAAATACAAGAGCACCATTACTCCATGTAACTGCTAAATTAGCCTAAGGCTAAAGCCAAAAAAAAAAAAAAAAAAAAAAAAAAAAAAAAAAAAATAGGGATGTTCATGGAGAAAATAAATCGATTTTTTTCGATGTGATACATCGAAATGTAGCATCGATGTTTCACGATGCATCGATAAAAACCTCGATGTTTTCTATGCATCTAATAAAAATATCGCTATATATATTCATCAGGTAATAAGGGTTAGGAAAGTATAAAATGAGGATAGTAGAAAAATGAGACATTTATTAAATCATATTTTCAATTAGTCTTTACATAAGCAGTTTTGAAATATCTTGGATTTCTAAATTAAAAATCCGAATGGATAGATAGAATATAAGGAAAGCTAGGAAACGCTGAAAGAGAGACAATATTTAAAAATCCCAATATTTCTTCTCTAAATTTTGTATAAAAAAGATTTACTAACCATCTTTCCTTGTATTCTGTTACATTGTTGATTTAAAACTTGTTCAGCCTTCGAAAAATGTCTTACTGATGGTACTGAGGTGGCTACCACAGTTAATATTTATAAGCCATTTTCTACAATTCTGGAATTTATAATTGAACCATACTTCTAACGGAATTTCATTAATCCGGCCAGCCAGGGTCGTGAGTAGACAGACAACTAACTCATCACTTTCTTTGGTCTTGTTTGATTTCAAGTTTCGATGTACTAGTTGGTGATGACTGAAATCTTTCAATACTTTGTCCGAACTATATAAATCAGATTCTGTTTTCTTTTCTTCCAGAGGACGCCGGTTCGAACCTCATCCGGGTATCCAGATTTGGGTTTTCCATGGTTTCCCAAATCACTCCAGGCTAATGCCGGGATGCTTCCTTCAAAAGGCCATGGCCGAATTCCTTCCCATTCCTTCTCCCATCCTTTCCCGTCTCTAAGACCTCGCTGTTAAGAGACGTTAAGCAGTTAAAAAAAAATTCTTATTTGATCTTTTGAACAGCATTTGCGGAAGCCATCAGGTCTTCAAAATGTAGTTTATTGAGCCATGGGTCCCAGAAGTTAGCGATAGCTAAAGATGAAACTTGTTCATAGCACCCATCCGTTGTTGGTTTCTTTTCTGAATGAGCCTATGTACTTTCACCATTGAGGGTTCATAAGTCACAATTGGTTAGCGTTTTGAAAGCAGGCAGTGCACGGAAGGGATTACTTTACTGCTTGTACAATATTAATCCCCAGATATTTTTTAAGTTGAAGCTTCAGCTCCATTTAACTAGGGTCCGACCGAAGGTTCGGCTTCGGCCAAAAAAAAGCACCTTCGGCCGCACATTCGGCTTCGGCCAAATTCAGCCGAATGTTTGGCCGAAGCCGAAGGTTTACATCCAACCCCTGAAAATGAACCAACTTTTACGAATACCGTCACGTAGCGCGCCAACAGACGATAGCAAAGATAAAGAACCATTTGGAAAACATCATAAAAATAAGTGGGAAGTATATTGTGAAGCCAGTGTTAAATACCGAAGCTTGATTAATTTTTTAAAAAAAATCAGAGATCTTGTATGCGTCCAAAGATTTTACAAAAGAAGTTTAACAGTCTACTTTATACGATATCGTAAAAAAAAAGTAGCGCCACCATGGCTCGATAATCATCCGATTTCTTTGCGGATTACTGTATTACGTATGGACCTGGTCATTGTAAACATGTTTCCGTACAACCTCGTGAAGGATAAGGATTCGCGCTTAATTTTACTAATCCCAAACTCGACCCTAGTACAGACAAAAGCGAGAGAAATATTTTAGAAAGTCTTAATGCCAGCTACGTACGAAAAAGTAAACAGTAAAGTGCATTGATTTTAGAAAAAGGCTGAATTGATCAGTTTTTCACGAAGATATGAAGTGATCAAGCAAATACGTTTTTGAGTGTCCAAAGGTTCCAAAATAAAAAAAATAAATTGGCTGTTAGTGTGTTGGAAGCTCATACAAGGCAATATATTGCACAAAAAATCACTGAAACTGTACCAAATACAATTCAAAAGAAAATATCCATACGGGTATATGTAACAATACTTGAAATATGAATACTACCATCCGCTATGGAAACTTCGTTTTTATTGGTTGTGTTGCTCACACTCTACAGCTCATAATTCACAAAGTAATTTTTAAAGATATTGCTAATATAAATAGTGAAAAAGTGTTGTAAACCGTAAGAAGAGTGAACAAGTCACTCGATATCTTAATTAATAGAACAGAAAAATGCAGTAAATCTGTATATGTTAGAACGTGATGGAATAGAAATTCCAGCTGTAGAAGAATGGATACAATGAACAATTTTATAACTGCACTGAAGTGTTTTTGGGAAGCAACAACTAATATTTCTAGCGATTATCAACGGTATCTTTAATTATATCAATCATGACATCTGAAACACAAAACTGCTCAGAAGGATGAAGGCTGATCATATAATACTGCTCAAAAGCCGCTTGTGTGGGTCTGTTAACAGGAGATCTGCTTTCGCAAGAAAAACCTTACGGTTGGTTTGCCGCTGTAATCGATCCACGGGTTTAAAATTAAGTATTGACTAGGGACGAAATTGTAAATACGAAGACTGATTTTTGTCATTTCTACGTCAAAGCTGTGCAATGACAATAACAAATAAAAACGGGTCATTTGGAGCGATTAAATCTTATTTTATTAGTGCCGATGTACCTTTTATTTTGGTTATATTTAGTACGTTTTAATTAATCGCATACGTGAAAACTACTTTAAAAATATTGGTATTGATTCGGTTTAATGAAAATTTAATTGTTATACTAATTTAGACAGCAGAATATCGTATTTTAAAGCTAGAATAATTTATGCTAGGTAAGAAGGTTTAAATTTATTTTATTGTTGTAAAAAACGATGGTATACTATACATAAGCTAACATGTATTTGATTTACCAAAGCTAAAACTCCAAAACTTATAATTTAATCCACGATACAAATTATTCTGAATTTGATCGGGTGTTACTGTTAAATTTTATATTTTCTTTTATATTGCTAAATAAAAATAACTGCTTTATTTTTGCCCTAAATGCATTGCTCAGAACCTGGTTTGGTACTATTTTACTGTTTTATTTTATTCTAATAAATAAAACATTAAAAACTTGTGTTATATATTGTAAAGGTGCAATTTATATAAAAAATACACATATAAAACAAAATAAACAGTTCATTTTTTGCATGTCATATATACTTCATGTTAGTGTTCTGAGATATATAAGTATTTTTGAACCTTCGGCTTCGGCGAAGGTTATCCCAAGAGCCGAACATTCGCTTCGGCTTCGGCCAAAAAATTGACCTTCGGTCGGACACTACATTTAAACTGGTCGGCCATATTTGTGTTACTTTTATGAGCTACTAGCTGATACCGCGACTTCGTACGCATGGATTAAGAATTTCTTTGCCAGAACTGAATATAGAAAGTTGTTGGTAAACGAAGGA
>JARYHS010001368.1:0-26404 GCA_031002005.1 Vandiemenella viatica | reverse complement strand
AGATCATAATGAAAACCGAAATTTTCAAATACATAAACCCTGAATCCCTATTGTTCACAATTTAATCAATCATAGCGTTAAAAAAATCTTTTTCATACCGGATTTTAGGAGACTGCAAAGCGTTCTGGCATCGCATTCGGAAGACGCGGGTTCGAATCGCCGTCCGGGCATCCACATTTGGGTTTTCCATGGTTTCCCCAAATCACTCCAGGCGAATGCCAGGATGCTTCCTTCAAAAAGGCCATGGCCGAATTCCTTCCCGTTCCTTGTCCGCAGTCTATCCTGCCTCTAATGACCTTAGCCGTCGACAAGGCATAAAGCAATAAAAAAAAGAGACTGTAAAAGGTAATTGCTGTTTCATAACCCTTTTGTTTTTTACTACCCGTTTATGTTTAAAGTCTTTTTGCAGATCATGACTGTTTTTTACAGTAAATTCAATATATAAGCATTGCCGATATTCATTGAGCCAGTCATAAAAAGCAAATGTTAAAGAGAAATGCTGCAATGGACATGTACAGATTGCCGTAATTTGTTTAGGATGTTAACACGCGAGAATATCTCATACCATATAAATATATGCAGACCACTGATCTTCATGTGTGGTAGTGGCATCGCGTCTCCTATCGTGCCCACGCAGGGGCCTGGTACGCAAGTACCAGGTACGGGTTTGGCGAACCCGCGGTGCCCGAGCTGGAAACTTGTGAGCGCCGCAAGTTTCCCACACCGTAAACTCCTACCATGCTTCAACGACCACCGTAGGGCGTGGCGGTGGAACGTTGTGTGCCTAGGAGAACGGGGATCTTGGCTTCATCGCCCGGATCGCGAGGACGGTACAAACCTCTATAAAAAACCCTCAACCTCAAGGTCGGATACGTGCCGAGGAGGTGCATGGGTGAGAGGCAGATCACTCGCTAACGTACAACCTCAGGGGCACCTGCGCACCCCTGTTGTACTAGCGCTTTCCTTTAAAATGTTTTTGCTCGTGGGAACAAAACGAAGACTCACAAACAAAAACAAGACCCCTGCGGCCCGGATGTGCCGCAGGTTAAAAAAAATACAACCAGTTCCAACAAGCGGGTGAGGGTTGACAGCCCTCCTCCGGAACAAGACAATAGTTACAGACAGGGTTGTCTTATAGACAACGCCTTTGTTATCATGGCAAGAACGGAGGGGTCCTTTGAAAAGGTCTCTCCGTTCTATATACAGAAAGGCATTGAGGGAATATCTGGTACCCTAAAAAGTGTGAAAAAGCTGAGGAATGGGACCCTGCTCCTTGAAACATCTAACCGCAAGCAGGCTGTTTCACTCCTTAAGTGTGAGAAGCTCGGGGAGTTCGCAGTGAAATGCGAACTCTATAAAACTCTAAACTCCAGCAAAGGAGTGATCACTTGTAGGGATCTTATTGATATAGAGTCCGAGGAACTCCTTAAGGAGTGGGGATCAGAAAATGTGGTCGAGGTTAGGCAGATCAAACGAAGGGTTAACGGCAATCTTGAGAAGACTGCCACCTTTGTCCTGACGTTCGACACTCCGACGTTGCCGAAATCCATTAAAGCTGGATATTTAAATCTGAATGTTCGCCCGTATGTCCCGGACCCGATGCGCTGCTTTAAGTGCCAGCGGTTCGGGCATACGACGGCGAACTGTAAAGGCAACGCCACTTGTGGGAAGTGTGGAAAATCGGCGCATGAACCGGGTGCAATTTGCACCCTCCCACAGGTGTGCATTAACTGCTCTGGGGCACATCCAGCCTGGAGCAGGGAGTGTCGAGTGTACCTTGAAGAAAAGAAGGTACAGGAGTTGAAGACTAAGGAAAGAATATCTTTTGGCGAGGCGAAGAAACGGTTTAAGGCGCTCGCGCCACCGGTCTTCGCCACTAGCTTCGCCAAAACGTTATCAACTCCCGTCAGGAAGGAGAGCGTTGCTACGCAGACGACCGTTATAGACACGGGCACGAGCACGACATGCTCGTGCCAGTGAAAGTGTGGTGCGCAGCCCACTAAGGTCCTAACACCAAGGACCGCGGTCGTCGGTAGAAACGCTCCTGCTAACTCGACCACTACAGCAGCAGGGTTATCAAGTCCACCAGCCAAAGCACAGCCATCCGCTAAAGTAGCTGCAACTGTGGGTGCCTCTGCAACAGCAGAAGCAGCACCCATAGCAGAAGCAAATGTAGTTACGGCAACGCCATCTGCCAGTAGCGGATGGCAGTTAGTGCAGAAAGTTCGGGGTCCAAAGTTTAAACATACGGACCCCACAATGTTCTTGATGTCCCCCTCTACTTCCCCACCTAGTTCCCCAACTAGCGCGGGGAGGAAGGGGACAAGGCCTCGGCGGAAGAAAGATCCGCAAGACGCCGAGGCCTTAGAACAAAAGTCGTCTTCGGACCCCGAAGATGACGTTATGCTGGTGGACGAAGACACTGGTCCCGTTCCTCAGCTGATACCAGACACTGACCCACCCGACCCGGGGCGGGTGGTTTTAAATAGGTAGAATGGCTCCCATACTTCAGTGGAACGTTAACGGCTTTCAGGCTCACAAAGAGGAAGTCCAACTCTTAGCACGGTCTGATCCTTTGTGTCTCTGTCTGCAAGAGACACATTTCAGACCGCTACACCAGCCAGTGCTAAGAGGATATGACATATTCCGAAAGGACGATACCGATGGTGATCGAGCTAAGGGAGGAGTGGCGGTGTTGGTCCGAAACACTGTCCACTCCGAACCCGTTGCTCTCACCTCCACATTACAAGCAGTAGCGGTGAAAATACACGGTCCAATCCAACTGACCGTATGCTCTGTCTATCTGCCACCCAGTGTGTCAGTCGGCTATGACGACCTGGTTGGCATTATACGACAACTCACTCGGCCATTTCTCCTTTTGGGAGATTTCAACGCCCACAGTGCGTTGTGGGGTTCCGCCATCGATTGCCCCCGAGGCCGAGTAGTTGGTAGATTGATAGAGCAGGAGGATGTTTGTATCCTGAATACAGGGCAAATGACTCATTTCACCGCTGCTACCGGTACGTCTTCTGCCATTGACCTTTCCTTGTGTTCTCCCTCAATTGCGGACTCCGTGCAGTGGGAGGTGGATCGCGACCTACACGGAAGCGACCACTTCCCTATTTGGATGCACGTTGAGTGTGAGCGTGGAGGATATAATAACCGGCGTAAATGGAACGTCAGTGGTGCAGATTGGCAGCTCTTCTGCCGTTCTGTACTACTGCAACCCTGTGGCAGTATACAGGAGAAGGTGAATCACTTCACAGAAGTGATTCACCGTGCAGCTGACGTCTCCATGCCGAAAAGCTCCGGAACGCTGCGAAGGACGCCCGTCCCCTGGAGGAACGGCGAATGTCGCTCCGCCATCCAGGGTCGCAGACGGGCGTTGCGTCGCTTTAGGTTGTGCCCAACATCTGACAACCTAGCAGCGTTCCGTATAGCCAGAGCTAAGGCGAGTCGGATTATTATGGAAAGCAAGAAAAGGTCTTGGCAGAAGTTTGTGAGCACTATAAATCGTTCCACACCTTCATCGAAAGTATGGGAGTCCATCCGCCGTATATCTGGAAGGTGCTCCCGCCCACCAGTATCTGGGTTACTGGATCAGGGACGTATAATTACCGACGAACGAAGCATAGCGCAGGTGATGGCGGAGAATTTCGCCGCCATCACATCGTCTGCTAACTCTGACCCTCGGTTTCAGCGACGAAGAGTCGCTGCCGAGAGGCGTCCGCTGTGCTTCGATTCGTCGAATACAGAGGCCTACAACTGCCCATTTACATCTTGGGAGCTGGAGTCGGCACTAAACAGCGCAAACGACACTTCTCCAGGGCCTGATCTGATCTAGTACCAGATGCTGAGGCATCTTAATAAAGATGCTAAGGAGTACCTTCTGGATATTTTTAACAATGTATGGACCGGAGGACTCTTCCCCGACTCCTGGAAAGAAGCAACATTAATTCCCATTTTAAAACCTGGGAAAGACAAATTGTTGCCAGGTAGTTATCGTAGCATTGCCTTGACTAGCTGCGTGGGGAAGACACTGGAGAGGATGGTCAATCGCCGCCTCGTCTGGTGTCTAGAATCCCGAAATCTGCTGAGCCGCTTTCAGTGTGGATTCAGGAAGTTCCGTTCCACCTTGGACAACCTGATCCTGCTGGAGGCGGCAATACAGGATCCGTTCATCCGCAGCCAACACCTTGTGGGTGTCTTTTTCGACCTCGAAAAGGCTTATGATACTACCTGGCGGCATGTTATTTTAAAACTGTTACACGAATGGGGTTTTAGGGGTAACCTTCCCCGTTTTTTAAAATCATTTTTATCTAATCGTTGCTTCCGGTACCGAGTCTGTAGTGAAGTGTCTGATCTTTTTATTCAGGAAAACGGTGTTCCTCAGGGATCTGTTTTAAGTGTGACCCTTTTTGCAATTGCTATAAATAGCATAGCATCCATTATAAGGAGTCCAATAGGGTACTCCATATATGTGAATGATTTTCTAATTTTTATTGCATCATCCAGCCTGAGAAGCGCTGAGCGGCAGTTGCAACTCACGCTGAACAGGCTGGATGAATGGTCAGTGCACACCGGTTTTCGTTTCTCTGCCCCGCAGGGGCCTGGTACGCAAGTGCCAGGTACGGGTTTGGCGAACCCGCGGTGCCCGAGCTGGAAACTTGTGAGCGCCGCAAGTTTCCCACACCGTAAACTCCTACCATGCTTCAACGACCACCGCAGGGCGTAGCGGTGGAACGTTGTGTGCCTAGGAGAACGGGGATCTTGGCTTCATCGCCTGGATTGCGAGGACGGAACAAACCTCTGTAAAAAAAACCTCAACCTCAAGGTCAGACACGTGCCGAGGAGGCGAATGAGTGATGAGGGAAATCACTCGCTAGCGTGCAACCTCAGGGGCACCTGCGCACCCCTGTTGTATTAGCATTTCTGTTTAAATTGGTTATACTCGTGGGACCAAAATTAAGACTCACAAGAAAACCAAACCAACCTGCGGTACGGGTGTGCCGCAGGCTAATATAAATACACCCAGTTCAAAGAAACGGGTGAGGGTTGATAGCCCCCCCGCATCTGACAGTGATAGTAACAGAAAAGTTTGTTCAGTACAGAACGCTTTTGTAATTATGGAGAAAATTGAAGGATCGTTTGAAAAGTTGTCACCCTTCTATATCTCAAAGGGTCTAGAGGGTCTTTTTGTTACCCTTAACACTGTTAAAAAACTGAGTAAAGGAACACTGCTGCTGGAAACTGTCACCAGTAAGCAAGCTACCCTACTGCTGAATTGTAAGAGGCTCGGGGAGTTCGCCGTAAAATGCGAACTCCACAAGTCCCTAAATTCCAGTAAAGGCGTGGTCACCTGCCGTGACGTTATGGATTTAGGGACTGACGAGCTTCTTAAGGAATGGAAATCAGAGAATGTGATCGAGGTACGTCAGATCACACGAAGGGTGAATGGCAATCTTGAAAAGACTGCCACCTTCGTCCTGACGTTTGACACTCCAGTATTGCCCAAGAATATCAAGGCCGGATATTTAAACCTTAACGTCCGTCCGTATGTTCCGGACCCGATGCGCTGTTTCCAGTGTCAGCGGTTCGGACATACGACGGCGTCATGTAAGGGCAACCCCACATGTGGAAACTGCGGGAAGGGCGCACACGAGCCGGGTGTCAGTTGTACGCTTCCACAGGCTTGTGTCAACTGCTCCGGTTCGCACCCCGCCTGGAGCAGGGAGTGTCAAGTGTATCTTGAAGAACGCAAGATACAGGAGCTGAAGACCAAAGAGCGGATTCCTTACGGGGAAGCTAAGAAGAAGGCCAAGTTACTTGCCGCCCCTGTATTTGCAACAAGTTTTGCTAAGACGGCTTCAGCTCCCGTCAGGAAACAAAGTGTTGCTACCCAGACGTTCGTTGCAGACATCGGCACAAGCACTACGTGCTCGTGTCAGTGCAAATGCGGTGCCAAACCCGCTAAGGTCATAACGCCTAAGGCCGCGGACGTCGGTAGCAACACGTCTGCGACCTCGATCACACCAGCAGCAGTGAAACAGGACCCACCAGCAGTAGCAGTGAAATTACCAGCACCTCCAATACCACCACGTGCCGTGAAAGCAGTAGCACTACCAACTGCTATCAATGTTCCTGAAGGCGACTTGAAGACACGGGGTCCGAGGTTTAGGCTGACGGACCCGACTCAGTTCGTTAAATCTCCCTCTTCGTCCCCTCCCAGATCACCTGGTAAAAGGGAGAAAAAGGGAAAGAGTTCGAGGAAGAAGAAGGGCAAGGAGGTAGTCGAGGAGGACGCTGAGTCGGAGACGTCAGACTCTTCAGAACCAGAGGAAACTGCAATGCTGGTGGATGAGCCTGATCCCGTTCCTCAGCGGGCAATGACCAACGACCCACCCGAACTGAGGCGGGTGAAACCAATTTTAGGCAGATCGGTCCAATTTTAAGACTGATGGGTGGCCTCTTTACAGCCACCCAATCCTTATGCATGGTTTTTTATTTTTTGTATTGTTATTATTCTTGTCTGTCTGGCCAATACACAGCCAGCAAGACATGTAGTGTTTTTTATCCTCTTTTGAACCTGTTTGGCCCCTTTACAGCCTTACAGGTGTTGTACAGTTTTAAGTCATTGTGGTCGTTTTAAAGCCACGTCTGATTTTATGACTTATTTTATTTGCTGTCTGTATGGCCGACCCCTTTACAGTCGACCATGCAGACAGTATTTTAGTACTTTCATAAGCCACAGTAATTGCTGGTAATTTTTAGGGCGCTATTGGCCCTGCCGTCAACACGCCCTAAAGCAATTACAATAACGTTTTTAGTTTTAGGGGCAGGCGTTGGCCTGGCCAACGATCTGTCTCTCATTTTTAACAACGAGATCAGTAGTGTGGCGAGTGTTTTGAAATTTTGTGTATTGGCCAGTCTATTGCCTAAAATTTTAGGCAGATTGGCCTAATTTTATGATGTATAGGTGGCCTCTTTACAGCCACACATCCATTAGCATTGTTTTTATTTTTTATAATTTTAATATCTTAATAATTTTTGTCTCGCTGGCCTCTATACAGCCAGCGAGACATGTAGTGTTTTTAATTATTTTGTGAACCGGTTTGGCAACTTTTCAGCCATCCAGGTGTTTTATGGTTATCAGGTCCTAGTGGCGCGTTTAAAGCCATGTTCTTTTTTAATTATTTTATTTGCTGTCCGTATGGCCCACACATTTACAGTCGACCATGCAGATGGTATTTTAATATTCTTTTAGCAAAAGTATTAGCTGGTCACTGTTAGGGCGAGGTCATTAGCCACAAAAACAACAACTCGTTTCTCTGCCGAGAAAACCCGGTGTGTACTTTTTGGTCGTAGTAGGACTCTTTTACCAGAGCCTCATCTTACCTTGAGGAACACCGTTTTTCGTTTTACTGACACTGTTCGGTTTCTGGGCCTCATTTTAGACACTAGGCTAACCTGGCTGCCACATCTTAAAGATGTGAAAGCTAGAGCCTCTAAAGCTCTTAATGTTTTAAAATGCCTGTGTGGCAGGTCATGGGTCGCTGACCGCTCCTGCCTGCTACAATTTTACAGAGCCTTTGTACGGTCGCGGTTGGAGTACGGTTCCATAGTATACGGTTCGGCACGGGACAGTTATCTTCGTATACTGGATAGTGTCCACCATGCAGGAATTCGGCTCGCCCGGGTGCATATCACACCAGCCTTATTGTCAGTATTTGTGCTGACTCGGGCGTTCCGCCGCTTACCATCCGCCGGCAACTCCTCATGGTGCGACACTACCTGCAGGTTGCCATAACACCTGGCAGTCCCGTGCACGACATAGTGCTCCGTCCCAACTACGAACGGCTCTATACCAACCGGCATAGAGCCACTAAACCGTTCAGCTACCATACAAAGGCTATTTTAGAACAATATGGATTAGAGCTTCCATCTTTTTATCACCAGGGTTGGAGTAAATGTCCTCCCTGGCTTTTAAAGAGGCCCAGAACAATTTTAGATCTGTCCCGGCATAACAAACTGTTAACCGCTGACAGTGTTTTTATTAATATTTTTACTGATATTTTAAATCAATATCACAGTTTTACCCCGGTGTTTACGGATGGGTCTAAGCAGGTTAACAGTGTATGGTGTTCAGTAGTGTTCCCTCGAGCGACTTACAAATACAAGCTGGATAGCAGGTGCAGTGTTTACACTGCGGAGTGCTATGCCCTTCTAAAGTCGCTCCAGCATATGAAGGCACGCCGTGATATGAAGTACGTCATATGCTGTGTTGTTGTTGATTGTTATTAGGATTTTAGGGCACGTCGACGACGGGGTCATTAGCGCCCTAGCAACAACCAGGAGTGACAACGTGACAAAATTACCGTCTGTGTGGCCGACTGTAAAGGGTTCGGCCACAGAGATGGCACAATAAAATACTAACATATCAACTAAAATACCGCCTGCGTGGCCAACTGTAAAGAGATCGGCCACGCAGACAGACACGTAAAACTTAAAACTGAAAATAGGTTGGCTGGCTGTAAAGAGGCCAGCCATATAAGCAGTGTCACAAGTAAAAACAGTACTTGGATTAGTGGCTGTAAATGGCCACTAATCCAATCTAAAACCTAGGCCGATCTGCCCAAAATTTTTGGGACAAGACCGGCCAAGCAACAAAACTTTAATACCTTAGCAGTACTTTGTTTCCTGACGGGAGTTGAAGCCATCTTAGCGAAGCTAGTTCCAAAAATTGGAGCGGCGAGCGACTTGGCCTTCTTCCTTGCTACTGCATAAGGGATCCGCTCTTTTGTCTTCAACTCCTGTATCTTGCGCTCTTCAAGATACACTTGACACTCCCTACTGCAGGCCGGGTGCGATCCGGAGCAGTTGACGCACACCTGTGGTAGCGTGCAACTTACTCCAGGCTCATGTGCCCCCTTGCCGCACTTACCGCACGTGGGATTGCCCTTACATGACGCCGTCGTATGTCCGAACCGCTGACACTGAAAACAGCGCATCGGGTCCGGAACATACGGACGGACGTTCAGGTTGATGTAGCCTGCTTTTATGTTCTTGGGTAGTACTGGAGTGTCAAACGTCAGGACGAAGGTGGCAGTCTTTTCAATACTGCCACTAACCCTTCGTGTGATCTGACGTACCTCGACCACTTGCTGTTCCTTCCACTCCTTAACGAGTTCCTCGGTCCCTATGTCTATCAGGTCACGGCAGGTGACAACGCCTTTTGAACTATTCAAGGATTTGTGGAGTTCGCAATTGACTGCGAACTCCCCGAGCTTCTCACAGTTAAGGAGTTGGGTAGCTTGCCTACTGGTTGTAGTTTCCAGCAGCAGCGTCCCGTTCCTCAGCTTTTTCACCGAATTTAGGGTCCCTACTAGACCCTCTAGCCCCTTTGAGATATAAAACGGTGAGACTTTTTCAAAGGTTCCTTCCACCCTCTGCATCACTATAAAAGCGTTCGCAAGCGAACAAACTTTTCTGTCACTATTACCATCAGAAGCGGGGGGGCTATCGACCCTTACCCGCTTCTTAGAACTGGGTGTATTGGGTTTAGCCTGCGGCACACCCGTACCGCAGGGTTTTGTAGTTTTTGTGTGTGACTTCGTTTTGGTCCCACGAGCAAAAACATTTTATACAGGAATCCTTATTACAACAGGGGTGCGCAGGTGCCCCTGAGGTTGCACGTTAGCGTGTGATCTACCTCTCACACATGCACCTCCTCGGCACGTGGCTGACCTTGAGGTTGAGGTTTTTACCATCCTCGCAATCCGGGCGATGAAGCCAAGATCCCCGTTCTCCTAGGCACACAACGTTCCACCGCCACGCCCTACGGTGGTCGTTGAAGCATGGTGGGAGTTTACGGTGTGGGAAACTTGCGGCGCTCACAAGTTTCCAGCTCGGGCACCGCGGGTTCGCCAAACCCGTACCTGGCACTTGCGTACCAGGCCCCTGCGGGGACCAATTCATTAAAGGTACAACGACGTGCGCGCTGACCTCAGAATCGAATGAGATCTGCTCATATTAGCGGGAAACTCTTCAGATACCGGTCGGCGCGTTGCAACATAGCCTTATCCACCGCCACGACGCTAAATGTAGTCGTTCCAAACCTTAGAAGTTTCCTCAAGTTAAAGTCCTCACCCCGCTCAACGTACTCGATGGCGAGGGGCACTTCAACTAACCGCAGTTCGTCGCTAACCTCTACTCTGTATGGTAGAGGAAAACGCAACACCACTATTCCTTCTACACTCCTTTCCTGGAGAGTAGTCATGGCATTGTACGTGCGAACTAGACCAGCCAATTGCCCGTACATAATATCCCGGCGCTGAAGCGTCAGATTGGCCAGATCAGCCTGACTAGTATACGGCACATTACGCTCAGCAAGAGCGTTAAGCCTAGTCAGACGATCCGGCACACACCTTGAATGCATCAGCAAGTTATCGGTGACTCCAAACCTCAGCGGCTCGCGCAAAACCACGAGAGCCACCGAACGATGGCGACGCGTCATACTGTCCTCTCCGACACAGGCCCAATATTCTTGGACCCTGTGCCGTAACCCCGTTTCCTTCAAGAATCGTAAAAACTCTGCGATAGGACCTTCCCTAGGGGATTCGGCATCCAAGACCTCGCCCCTACGATAGGTTTGCTGAGGAATACGATATACAGCCGAAAGCCTAGTGAGCAGTGTGCAACGCATGTCAGCTTCAATACAGTCCCGAGCGAGACTTATCTCGGCATTGAGCTACTGCTCATATGTCGTAGGCCGCGTTAATACGGTCCTTCCCCCTAATGCCTTAATGAGGTACAGAATCGTCTTAGCGCTCATTGTAACAGTAGTAGGACGGGTATCAGCGTCCGGGTACATGTTCGCCGCGGACGCCTCCGTCACCCTCAAACCCGTATACCAATTTAACCGGTTATAGTCGTTAACTATAACAAAGAAATGCATCAGTCGCTGAGCCAAGATAGTGAACGTCGATGACACTCCACTCAAGGCGCGAATGTTGCGCGAGTTCTCCATCGCCCCCAATAAGCTCACGAGCTGGGCCATCTCATGCGGAGTGACGTATAGCTGACGCCGAGCGCAGGCTGGATAGCCAGGAACCGGTGGCTCCGCGCCATAACGCGTGTGTCGGCCTTCATGCCACCCGCGTCCGTTACCGTCAGTCCTAATGTCCTCAAAATACCGAACCTGCCCAATCGGAGCGGCCCCATCGAGCGGCCAAGCCCGGGAACTCCGTGTTCAATAAAGAAATTCCGGGACGCACCGAAATTCTTAATTATCAGATCCACTTGCTCGGCGGAACCCGCAGTAATGGAGTTCCACCTCGCCGAATTACTATAGGAGAAAAGCAACTTTGCCCCCAAAGCCGAAAATAACCTTTCATGTGAGGAGTCGGTGGAAATATCATCCCAACAAACCTCAAAAACTATCGCGCCCGGGGTGATGAGGGATGCGATGTACGCTACTACCTCAGTATGCATATTCTGCGTAAATCGAGCGTTAACGATACAGTTAATGGCGCTCGAACGCAGAGCATTAACAGCCCCGGCTACCGTAAGATCGTTGCTGCTGGCAGTGGTGAGCCGCACGTCAGGCAACAACTCCAGCACACATTCCGATGAAAATAAAACCCCTCTAGGGAAAGCGTCAAAAAAACGATTCAAGTTAATGGGATTCGCGACAGGCCGGATGAAATGATTTGGGCGGAGGAACCAGTGGGACCCCATCCATATACCGATTATCCGACACGTAATCCTGAAAATTGAGCATATGCTCGCGTAAACGCGGCATCTCATCCCTCATTATCCGAAAAAAATTCCACTTGGGGTAGCGTGAGGTCCACGCCCCGCATAACCTGAGCCGAAAACACGAACTGGGAAGCCGTGTCCGTACCGTGGCAGAATGGCAGCAGGAAGCGATGAATCGCCGCCTGATCTCCAATAGCCGCCTCCATCAACGCGCTATACGGGATCCCCAGCGCATCAGGATCCAATAACTGCCGAACGTTGATGTACCGATAATCAGGCTCTAAAAGAACCTCTCCCAACATGTCAATGCACTTGAAAGCCGCATGGAAACGGCTTCCGAACCAAACCGTCTATGTTAGTGAAGTCTTCAGAGAACACCGCTTTACGAACGACGTAGATCTGATGAGTATCACCAACACTGAGAACGTCAAAGGGTGGAGGCACCGCCTCAACCAACCTTACGTTCCAGGCTCGACGTTCCAAGTTACAGATCCCATAGGCACGATGCTCATTATGGAGATCGGTATAAGTAAACGTCTCATTACGAAGCAGCTGTAGTACCTTTAGAATATTCCCACAACCGCGCTCTCAGTAATCCGATTAGGAGCACCTCCCACGTCAACCGTACGTGCGGATTCTAGAGATTCGGGCTTCTCAGGGGAAACAACAGCCCCTGGGCGCTTCATAACCACGAGCTCCGAATCCAAAGGCGCTTTGAAACCCTCTTTCTCTGAGGAGCCTTCTTCCCCTCCTTCAACAATGTAGAGTCATCCGACTTCATTGTGTAGGACCCAGTTGGGAGGGTCTACCTTCTCAGCCTTCAAGGCATGAGCTTCGACCTTCTCCTCAATCCCTGCTCCGACTCCTTCTGGTGCGGGAGGCTCGGGAAATCCCGTCTATCTGATCCACCGACCTCAGATGGACCAGCGTCCTCTCTCGCTTTTCCGCCTAATTTCCTCCGTATTTCGGGTTTTGCCTTTCCTCCAATCATCGCCATCTCGTCTCCTCCCACAAGGTGGGCAGGATGCGCAACAAATGGGGACCAGGTCACCCAGCCATTAGCAAGCATGTGGGCGCATGGTTACAATTGTCTCAGTCTTGTTTATTACAATAAATACCAAATACAATACAACCTTACACAACAATATCAACAACTTCAAACATAAGATTTCCACACTATATCATGTAATAAGCTTAATTACCAATCGGTTACTTAAAATTCCCCCAAGATATACTTATATTAAATAACAACAATACTAGTTGGCCTTAATGATCCATGATGGCCCAGAGTCCAAGGATTTACACACTTAAATTTACTTATGTCTAAACAACAATTTAATAATGGTAGAATATCCGGTGCTATAAGTTCCTAAACAGGATTTCCAAAGATCGAGCTTCTCAAGGCACTTATATCAGTTGAGCTCAACCAACACTGGTCTGTTTTAATGTTTCAGCACCCCTCAAGGGTACAGACAAACATACATACACTGTTTCCCTCATGTGAAAGAACAGCCATTAGTGACATAGATTGTCCCACGCAAGCACGAACACCAAACAGAAAATCTCCAATTGCACCGAGGAAGCAGAAAATACAACGAAGTTGAATTGTCTGAATACCACGAACTCTCTAACAGTCTATCCACTCGTGGAACATGAAGGCACAGGTTGCTCCAGAAGGTGCCAAAGCGCACACTTTACGAGGACACCCCAAACTGCCATATAGTCTGGGCATGTGAGGCGACGACACAGTTTACGGCCACTCAGAACTGCTTGTCAGACCAGGCACCGTCAATAACCCCTCGTCGACGGCCAAGTATCACGTTGCTCCGCCTAACTGCTGCCCGTGCATGGAGCACGTCGCCTTCTTCAACTGCCGCTTCCGACACCGCCACTTCCTCCTCAGACTGTTCACTTCCTAGACCGGAGACTGACCGCAGACTGACCTCTTTCCTGAGCCGGGTCGCCCCTTAAATCCTCTCTACAGACCGATAGAGGGCACTCACATTCACAGCGCTCTCTATCGGCCGGCGAAAGATGACAATCGCCACCAGATGGCCGGAACCTGGCCGCGCGGCCCTAGCGGAGAAGTTAGCGATATGAAACAGCCGCCTAGCGACAGAGAGCCGCGCACGGCTCAACCTCCCCCGCCAAAGCTAGACCCCGGGAGATCAAGAGATTACGGCCTAACCTTACACTTAACCTGCGACAGGTGTACCCTCATCAGTCTTCTGGATTTGAAATCTTGAACTAGCAGGTTAACGGGCGATAATATTCTTCGTATAACGCAAGGGCCTATGAATCTGTAGGCCAGTTTACCAGATTGCCCGCCTTCAACGCCGCCTTGAGGATTTAGGTTACGAACGAAAATCTCGTCCCCGACCTTGTAGTTAAAGGGAACCCGACCGGTGTTATACCTTTTACGCAGACGCTCGTGGGCCAACTTAATATTCTTACGAGCTCTATCCCAATTATCTTTGACAGTCTGTGAATTAATCCTATCAGGCAAGAGTTCCCTAATGTCCCACAAATTGGACAGCGGGGAATTCAACGGGAAAGAAAGCATCAGACTAGCGGGCGAGGCCTTCAAGACCTCATGACGAGCAGAATTAAAGGCTAAGTTAATCCACGAGATGGACTCCTCCATTTGGAACGCGAATTAGCGTGATAAGCAATTAATGCGGCCTTCAAATTACGATTCACTCGTTCTGCAAAGGAAGGTTCAGGATGATAGGGGGTAGTGGTGACATGTTTGATACCCTGAGAAAAACAAACCTTTTGAATTGGTGAGAAAGAAATGTAGAAGCATTGTCACTCACCATGACTTGAGGAGGTCCAAACCAGGCAAATATTCTTTGGAGCTGACTTACAGTACACGAGGTGGAGGTAGTCCGAACAGGAACAAGCCAACAGAAACGAGTAAATGCATCAACCACCACTAAGATGTACCTATTCCCAGTTTAGTACGGGGAAGTGGCCCGACATGATCGATGAACAGTTTATCCATAGGGTTTTGTTCCCGCAGAGAGCACAGATAGCCTTTCTTGGGGCCAGTGTCCGGTTTAGACATATTGCAAATACGACACTCCCCCACCATTTTGCGGACGTCCTTTATTAATCCAGGCCATGTAACACATTCTTGAATCTTGTGTATGGTCTTGTGTACGCCCAAGAATGATGAAAATAATAAAAAACAGACGAGATTAACTCACTAGGAAGACATATTCTAAGTTGCTTTCTTCTTCCTACCTGACGACACAGAATACCTTTATTCAAGACGAAACCTGGCGATGGTTCACCTTTACAAAGAGTTTGATAAATGGGACCCAGACAGGGATCAGATCTCTGTTTAACCCGGAGGTCAGAAAACAATAAGGGAACTTCAGTCAAAACGCCGCCTGCCAGGTCACAACCCTGATTACTGCTTTCCGAGGGCCCTTCCGGCTCCTCAAACATGCGACTAAGCGCATCTGCGACGCTGTTATCAGCCCCCCGAATGTGTCGCACCGAAAAGCGGAAAGCTGAGATCCGGACGGCCCACCTCGCTATGCGCCCAGTTTTACGGGGACGCGCCAGGACCCAACTTAAGGCTTGATTATCCGTTTCCAGAATAAACTCGCGATGTTCCAGATAAAATCCAAATTTCTCCAAGGCAAAGAGAACAGCAAGAGCCTCACACTCGTACACTGAGTATTTACATTCCGGACCAGCCAACCTTCTGGAAATGTAAGCCACCGGGGCTCTCCCCTGATCACCGTCCTGCAAAAGAACGGCCGCGATGCCAGCACTAGACGCATCCGTCTGTACCACAAAGGGTTTGTTAAAATCCGGAATGGCTAAAACAGGTGGATTGGTAAGCGCAGATTTTAGCGCGTCAAAGGCAGCCTGTTGGCTAGCTCCCCACACAAATTTGCAGCCTTTCCTACGAAGTTCATTCAACGGGGCAGCGATATGGGCAAAATTAGGCACAAAACGGCGAAAATAATTGGCCATACCAATAAACCTAGCGACACCCTTAACATTACGAGGGGGGGGGGAAATTTCGGAGATCTTTGGTGCGATCAGGATCCACTCTAATGCCATCACATGACACAAGATGCCCCAGAAAGGAAACCTGCGGGCAGGCTAAGTAATTTTTGAAGGCTTGACGGTCAGACCAGCTTCCCTGAACCTAACTAGGACTTGTCTAAGATGATCCATATGTTGCTCAAAGGATTCACTATAGACCACCACGTCGTCCAAATAATTATATACAAATCGAAACTTAAGATCTCCTAGGACCCTATCAAGGAGACGGGATAACACTGCGGCCCCAGTGGCCAAACCAAACGGAACACGGTTAAACTCAAAAAATTCCAATCCGTGCAAAATGCAGTAGCTGCCTTCGAATCCTCACTCAGGGAATTTGGTAATATGCTTGGTTCAGATCCAACACAGAAAAATATTTGGCGCCGGCGAACCAGGTAAAAGCATTGTGAAGATCAGGCAGGGGCACAGATTCTAAAACGACCTTCAGATTCAATGCCCTGTAGTCAACCACGGGTCTGTAATCCCTTTCTCAGGTTTGGGAACCAAGAACATAGGCGAAGCATAGGGTGAAGTGGAGGACCTGATAACCCTCCTTGAGCATCTGATCGATCCTTTTTCGCAGAAAATTCATCTTTGGGGAGACAAACGGTAGGGCCCCTGCCTCACGGCACATCATCGGACAGGTGGATTTCATATTCAATAAGATGAGTTAACTCCCAATTTGTCCACCAAAACATCTCCAAATTGTTCCAACATTTGCAAAAGCTGACGAGCTTGATCCTGAGGCAGATGCCCACCTTATAGTCACCTACTTGAGTAAGGACGGCATTTACCCGTGACGAGACACGACAAGAACAAAGAGCTATTGATGTTGTGGATCAAATTTAAAATGAAAAGTGCTCGAACTACAATCCATAATTAGACCAGTGGCTCTGATAAAATCAACTCCCAAATAACGGGTATTGATAACCCCTTTGTGACGACCAGATCGCAAGGCCAGGTGTAATTACACACCCGCACCCGAACGCGACACACTCCTACGAGACCCAACTTCTGACCATTAATCGTACGACATCCCTGGGTGGGGGGGGGGGGGGTTTCTGAGTGCAGGCAAGCAACAGATGTTACGAAATTCCAAATACCAGTTATAATCGACCAGAGAGAAGGAACTCCCTGAGTCAATAAGAACGCAAACAGGTTCATGATTAATAGTGGCACAGATAAAGGGCAGATGAGACGTGTTAGGAATCACAATACGTTTATGAAGGTCTTTAAGCCGTGAATGGCTCCTTTTATGTCCAGCTAAACTCCATTCAATTGACGCTTGGCCGCCGGGCACTCTTTGACCAAATGTCGACCAGACCCACAACGAAAACATCGCTTAACAACCCCACCTGGACGAACACTACTGCACCAAACTTATTACCAGCGGAACTTGTCCGCTGAGGGCGTTATGTCAGGTATCAGCTCGTCGCACCGCTGGTACTCGGCATTGTTTGACGAAATGATCGCCAGCGCCACAGCGAAAACACTTTTTTTTTTTTTACCTGAGTCATGCCTGTCAGAGCACCGGCCACCCCAAATGAAGCGCTCTGTCAGACGTCGCAGGGAGTCCTCGAGCACGCAGTAATTCGGAGAGTAAATGGCCCCGATATATCCACATTCCTCACACCGGTTTACGTTCTAGGATATCAATGACCCTGACGTGTTTCCCGCGGACGATGAACATGCGCGAAAAATCCGGTGCGAGGTTACGCAACCAATTCATTAAAGGTACAACGACGTGCGCGCTGACCTCAGGATCGAATGAGACCTGCTCATATAGCGGGAAACTCTTCAGATACCGGTCGGCGCGTTGCAACTTAGCCTTATCCACCGCCACGACGCTAAATGTAGTCGTCCCAAACCTTAGAAGTTTCCTCAAGTTAAAGTCCTCACCCCGCTCAACGTACTCGATGGCGAGGGGCACTTCAACTAACCGCAGTTCGTCGCTAACCTCTACTCTGTATGGTAGAGGAAAACGCAACACCACTATTCCTTCTACACTCCTTTCCTGGAGAGTAGTCATGGCATTGTACGTGCGAACTAGACCAGCCAATTGCCCGTACATAATATCCCGGCGCTGAAGCGTCAGATTGGCCAGATCAGCCTGACTAGTATACGGCACATTACGCTCAGCAAGAGCGTTAAGCCTAGTCAGACGATCCGGCACACACCTTGAATGCATCAGCAAGTTATCGGTGACTCCAAACCTCAGCGGCTCGCGCAAAACCACGAGAGCCACCGAACGATGGAGACGCGTCATACTGTCCTCTCCGACACAGGCCCAATATTCTTGGACCCTGTGCCGTAACCCCGTTTCCTTCAGAATCGTAAAAACTCTGCGATAGGACCTTCCCTAGGGGATTCGGCATCCAAGACCTCGCCCCTACGATAGGTTTGCTGAGGAATACGATATACAGCCGAAAGCCTAGTGAGCAGTGTGCAACGCATGTCAGCTTCAATACAGTCCCGAGCGAGACTTATCTCGGCATTGAGCTGCTGCTCATATGTCGTAGGCCGCGTTAATACGGTCCTTCCCCCTAATGCCTTAATGAGGTACAGAATCGTCTTAGCGCTCATTGTAACAGTAGTAGGACGGGTATCAGCGTCCGGGTACATGTTCGCCGCGGACGCCTCCGTCACCCTCAAACCCGTATACCAATTTAACCGGTTATAGTCGTTAACTATAACAAAGAAATGCATCAGTCGCTGAGCCAAGATAGTGAACGTCGATGACACTCCACTCAAGGCGCGAATGTTGCGCGAGTTCTCCATCGCCCCCAATAAGCTCACGAGCTGGGCCCTCTCATGCGGAGTGACGTATAGCTGACGCCGAGCGCAGGCTGGATAGCCAGGAACCGGTGGCTCCGCGCCATAACGCGTGTGTCGGCCTTCACGCCACCCGCGTCCGTTACCGTCAGTCCTAATGTCCTCAAAATACCGAACCTGCCCAATCGGAGCGGCCCCATCGAGCGGCCAAGCCCGGGAACTCCGTGTTCAATAAAGAAATTCCGGAACGCACCGAAATTCTTAATTATCAGATCCACTTGCTCGGCGGAACCCGCAGTAATGGAGTTCCACCTCGCCGAATTACTATGGGAGAAAAGCAACTTTGCCCCCAAAGCCGAAAATAACCTTTCATGTGAGGAGTCGGTGGAAATATCATCCCAACAAACCTCAAAAACTATCGCGCCCGGGGTGATGAGGGATGCGATGTACGCTACTACCTCAGTATGCATATTCTGCGTAAATCGAGCGTTAACGATACAGTTAATGGCGCTCGAACGCAGAGCATTAACAGCCCCGGCTACCGTAAGATCGTTGCTGCTGGCAGTGGTGAGCCGCACGTCAGGCAACAACAACTCCAGCACACATTCCGATGAAAATAAAACCCCTCTAGGGAAAGCGTCAAAAAGACGATTCAAGTTAAAGGGATTCGCGACAGGCCGGATGAAATGATTTGGGCGAGGAACCAGTGGGACCCCATCCATATACCGATTATCCGACACGTAATCCTGAAAATTGAGCATATGCTCGCGTAAACGCGGCATCTCATCCCTCATTATCCGAAAAAATTCCACTTGGGGTAGCGTGAGGTCCACGCCCCGCATAACCTGAGCCGAAAACACGAACTGGGAAGCCGTGTCCGTACCGTGGCAGAATGGCAGCAGGAAGCGATGAATCGCCGCCTGATCTC
The DNA here is from genome assembly GCA_031002005.1 of Vandiemenella viatica. NCBI lineage: Eukaryota > Metazoa > Arthropoda > Insecta > Orthoptera > Morabidae > Vandiemenella > Vandiemenella viatica. Next base: position 6,882 of record JARYHS010001368.1, on the reverse strand, counting down.
CAATAGCCGCCTCCATCAACGCGCTATACGGGATCCAATAACTGCCGAACGTTGATGTACTGATAATCAGGCTCTAAAAGAACCTCTCCCAACATGTCAATGCACTTGAAAGCCGCATGGAAACGGCTCCGAACCAAACCGTCTATGTTAGTGAAGTCTTCAGAGAACACCGCTTTACGAACGACGTAGATCTGATGAGTATCACCAACACTGAGAACGTCAAAGGGTGGAGGCACCGCCTCAACCAACCTTACGTTCCAGGCTCGACGTTCCAAGTTACAGATCCCATAGGCACGATGCTCATTATGGAGATCGGTATAAGTAAACGTCTCATTACGAAGCAGCTGTAGTACCTTTAAAATATCCACAACCGCGCTCTCAGTAATCCGATTAGGAGCACCTCCCACGTCAACCGTACGTGCGGATTCTAGAGATTCGGGCTTCTCAGGGGAAACAACAGCCCCTGGGCGCTTCATAACCACGAGCTCCGAATCCAAAGGCGCTTTGAAACCCTCTTTCTGAGGAGCCTTCTTCCCCTCCTTCAACAATGTAGAGTCATCCGACTTCATTGTGTAGGACCCAGTTGGGAGGGTCTACCTTCTCAGCCTTCAAGGCATGAGCTTCGACCTTCTCCTCAATCCCTGCTCCGACTCCTTCTGGTGCGGGAGGCTCGGGAATCCCGTCTATCTGATCCACCGACCTCAGATGGACCAGCGTCCTCTCTCGCTTTTCCGCCTAATTTCCTCCGTATTTCGGGTTTTGCCTTTCCTCCAATCATCGCCATCTCGTCTCCTCCCACAAGGTGGGCAGGATGCGCAACAAATGGGGACCAGGTCACCCAGCCATTAGCAAGCATGTGGGCGCATGGTTACAATTGTCTCAGTCTTGTTTATTACAATAAATACCAAATACAATACAACCTTACACAACAATATCAACACTTCAAACATAAGATTTCCACACTATATCATGTAATAAGCTTAATTACCAATCGGTTACTTAAAATTCCCCCCAAGATATACTTATATTAAATAACAACAATACTAGTTGGCCTTAATGATCCATGATGGCCACAGAGTCCAAGGATTTACACACTTAAATTTACTTATGTCTAAACAACAATTTAATAATGGTAGAATATCCGGTGCTATAAGTTCCTAAACAGGATTTCCAAAGATCGAGCTTCTCAAGGCACTTATATCAGTTGAGCTCAACCAACACTGGTCTGTTTTAATGTTTCAGCACCCCTCAAGGGTACAGACAAACATACATACACTGTTTCCCTCATGTGAAAGAACAGCCATTAGTGACATAGATTGTCCCACGCAAGCACGAACACCAAACAGAAAATCTCCAATTGCACCGAGGAAGCAGAAAATACAACGAAGTTGAATTGTCTGAATACCACGAACTCTCTAACAGTCTATCCACTCGTGGAACATGAAGGCACAGGTTGCTCCAGAAGGTGCCAAAGCGCACACTTTACGAGGACACCCCAAACTGCCATATAGTCTGGGCATGTGAGGCGACGACACAGTTTACGGCCACTCAGAACTGCTTGTCAGACCAGGCACCGTCAATAACCCCTCGTCGACGGCCAAGTATCACGTTGCTCCGCCTAACTGCTGCCCGTGCATGGAGCACGTCGCCTTCTTCACTGCCGCTTCCGACACCGCCACTTCCTCCTCAGACTGTTCACTTCCTAGCCGAGACTGACCGCAGAGACTGACCCTTTCCTGAGCCGGGTCGCCCCTTAAATCCTCTCTACAGACCGATAGAGGGCACTCACATTCACAGCGCTCTCTATCGGCCGGCGAAAGATGACAATCGCCACCAGATGGCCGGAACCTGGCCGCCGCGCGCCCTAGCGGAGAAGTTAGCGATATGAAACAGCCGCCTAGCGACAGAGAGCCGCGCACGGCTCAACCTCCCCCGCCAAAGCTAGACCCCGGGAGATCAAGAGATTACGGCCTAACCTTACACTTAACCTGCGACAGGTGTACCCTCATCAGTCTTCTGGATTTGAAATCTTGAACTAGCAGGTTAACGGGCGATAATATTCTTCGTATAACGCAAGGGCCTATGAATCTGTAGGCCAGTTTACCAGATTGCCCGCCTTCAACGCCGCCTTGAGGATTTAGGTTACGAACGAAAATCTCGTCCCCGACCTTGTAGTTAAAGGGAACCCGACCGGTGTTATACCTTTTACGCAGACGCTCGTGGGCCAACTTAATATTCTTACGAGCTCTATCCCAATTATCTTTGACAGTCTGTGAATTAATCCTATCAGGCAAGAGTTCCCTAATGTCCCACAAATTGGACAGCGGGGAATTCAACGGGAAAGAAAGCATCAGACTAGCGGGCGAGGCCTTCAAGACCTCATGACGAGCAGAATTAAAGGCTAAGTTAATCCACGAGATGGACTCCTCCATTTGGAACGCGAATTAGCGTGATAAGCAATTAATGCGGCCTTCAAATTACGATTCACTCGTTCTGCAAAGGAAGGTTCAGGATGATAGGGGGTAGTGGTGACATGTTTGATACCCTGAGAAACAAAACCTTTTGAATTGGTGAGAAAGAAATGTAGAAGCATTGTCACTCACCATGACTTGAGGAGGTCCAAACCAGGCAAATATTCTTTGGAGCTGACTTACAGTACACGAGGTGGAGGTAGTCCGAACAGGAACAAGCCAACAGAAACGAGTAAATGCATCAACCACCACTAAGATGTACCTATTCCCAGTTTAGTACGGGGAAGTGGCCCGACATGATCGATGAACAGTTTATCCATAGGGTTTTGTTCCCGCAGAGAGCACAGATAGCCTTTCTTGGGGCCAGTGTCCGGTTTAGACATATTGCAAATACGACACTCCCCCACCATTTTGCGGACGTCCTTTATTAATCCAGGCCATGTAACACATTCTTGAATCTTGTGTATGGTCTTGTGTGTACGCCCAAAGAATGATGAAAATAATAAAAAACAGACGAGATTAACTCACTAGGAAGACATATTCTAAGTTGCTTTCTTCTTCCTACCTGACGACACAGAATACCTTTATTCAAGACGAAACCTGGCGATGGTTCACCTTTACAAAGAGTTTGATAAATGGGACCCAGACAGGGATCAGATCTCTGTTTAACCCGGAGGTCAGAAAACAATAAGGGAACTTCAGTCAAAACGCCGCCTGCCAGGTCACAACCCTGATTACTGCTTTCCGAGGGCCCTTCCGGCTCCTCAAACATGCGACTAAGCGCATCTGCGACGCTGTTATCAGCCCCCCGAATGTGTCGCACCGAAAAGCGGAAAGCTGAGATCCGGACGGCCCACCTCGCTATGCGCCCAGTTTTACGGGGACGCGCCAGGACCCAACTTAAGGCTTGATTATCCGTTTCCAGAATAAACTCGCGATGTTCCAGATAAAATCCAAATTTCTCCAAGGCAAAGAGAACAGCAAGAGCCTCACACTCGTACACTGAGTATTTACATTCCGGACCAGCCAACCTTCTGGAAATGTAAGCCACCGGGGCTCTCCCCTGATCACCGTCCTGCAAAAGAACGGCCGCGATGCCAGCACTAGACGCATCCGTCTGTACCACAAAGGGTTTGTTAAAATCCGGAATGGCTAAAACAGGTGGATTGGTAAGCGCAGATTTTAGCGCGTCAAAGGCAGCCTGTTGGCTAGCTCCCCACACAAATTTGCAGCCTTTCCTACGAAGTTCATTCAACGGGGCAGCGATATGGGCAAAATTAGGCACAAAACGGCGAAAATAATTGGCCATACCAATAAACCTAGCGACACCCTTAACATTACGAGGGGGGGGGGAAATTTCGGAGATCTTTGGTGCGATCAGGATCCACTCTAATGCCATCACATGACACAAGATGCCCCAGAAAGGAAACCTGCGGGCAGGCTAAAGTAATTTTTGAAGGCTTGACGGTCAGACCAGCTTCCCTGAACCTAACTAGGACTTGTCTAAGATGATCCATATGTTGCTCAAAGGATTCACTATAGACCACCACGTCGTCCAAATAATTATATACAAATCGAAACTTAAGATCTCCTAGGACCCTATCAAGGAGACGGGATAACACTGCGGCCCCAGTGGCCAAACCAAACGGAACACGGTTAAACTCAAACAAATTCCAATCCGTGCAAAATGCAGTAGCTGCCTTCGAATCCTCACTCAGGGGAATTTGGTAATATGCTTGGTTCAGATCCAACACAGAAAAATATTTGGCGCCGGCGAACCAGGTAAAAGCATTGTGAAGATCAGGCAGGGGCACAGATTCTAAAACGACCTTCTGATTCAATGCCCTGTAGTCAACCACGGGTCTGTAATCCCCTTTCTCAGGTTTGGGAACCAAGAACATAGGCGAAGCATAGGGTGAAGTGGAGGGCCTGATAACTCCCTCCTTGAGCATCTGATCGATCCTTTTTCGCAGAAAATTCATCTTTGGGGGAGACAAACGGTAGGGCCCCTGCCTCACCGGCACATCATCGGACAGGTGGATTTTATATTCAATAAGATGAGTAACTCCCAATTTGTCCACCAAAACATCTCCAAATTGTTCCAACATTTGCAAAAGCTGACGAGCTTGATCCTGAGGCAGATGGCCCACCTTATAGTCACCTACTTGAGTAAGGACGGCATTTACCCGTGACGAGACACGACAAGAACAAAGAGCTATTTGATGTTGTGGATCAAATTTAAAATGAAAAGTGCTCGAACTACAATCCATAATTAGACCAGTGGCTCTGATAAAATCAACTCCCAATATAACGGGTATTGATAACCCCTTTGTGACGACCAGATCGCAAGGCCAGGTGTAATTACACACCCGCACCCGAACGCGACACACTCCTACGAGACCCAACTTCTGACCATTAATCGTACGACATCCCTGCGGGGGGGTTCTGAGTGCAGGCAAGCAACAGATGTTACGAAATTCCAAATACCAGTTATAATCGACCAGAGAGAAGGAACTCCCTGAGTCAATAAGAACGCAAACAGGTTCATGATTAATAGTGGCACAGATAAAGGGCAGATGAGACGTGTTAGGAATCACAATACGTTTATGAAGGTCTTTAAGCCGTGAATGGCTCCTTTTATATCCAGCTAAACTCCCATTCAATTGACGCTTGGCCGCCGGGCACTCTTTGACCAAATGTCGACCAGACCCACAACGAAAACATCGCTTAACAACCCCACCTGGACGAACACTACTGCACCAATACTTATTACCAGCGGAACTTGTCCGCTGAGAGGCGTTATGTCAGGTATCAGCTCGTCGCACCGCTGCACTCGGCATTGTTTGACGAAATGATCGCCAGCGCCACAGCGAAAACACTTTTTTTTTTTTTTACCTGAGTCATGCCTGTCAGAGCACCGGCCACCCCAAATGAAGCGCTCTGTCAGACGTCGCAGGGAGTCCTCGAGCACGCAGTAATTCGGAGAGTAAATGGCCCCGATATATCCACATTCCTCACACCGGTTTACGTTCTAGGATATCAATGACCCTGACGTGTTTCCCGCGACGATGAACATGCGCGAAAAATCCGGTGCGAGGTTACGCAACCAATTCATTAAAGGTACAACGACGTGCGCGCTGACCTCAGGATCGAATGAGACCTGCTCATATAGCGGGAAACTCTTCAGATACCGGTCGGCGCGTTGCAACTTAGCCTTATCCACCGCCACGACGCTAAATGTAGTCGTCCCAAACCTTAGAAGTTTCCTCAAGTTAAAGTCCTCACCCCGCTCAACGTACTCGATGGCGAGGGGCACTTCAACTAACCGCAGTTCGTCGCTAACTCTACTCTGTATGGTAGAGGAAAACGCAACACCACTATTCCTTCTACACTCCTTTCCTGGAGAGTAGTCATGGCATTGTACGTGCGAACTAAACCAGCCAATTGCCCGTACATAATATCCCGGCGCTGAAGCCAGATTGGCCAGATCAGCCTGACTAGTATACGGCACATTACGCTCAGCAAGAGCGTTAAGCCTAGTCAGACGATCCGGCACACACCTTGAATGCATCAGCAAGTTATCGGTGACTCCAAACCTCAGCGGCTCGCGCAAAACCACGAGAGCCACCGAACGATGGAGACGCGTCATACTGTCCTCTCCGACACAGGCCCAATATTCTTGGACCCTGTGCCGTAACCCCGTTTCCTTCAAGAATCGTAAAAACTCTGCGATAGGACCTTCCCTAGGGGATTCGGCATCCAAGACCTCGCCCCTACGATAGGTTTGCTGAGGAATACGATATACAGCCGAAAGCCTAGTGAGCAGTGTGCAACGCATGTCAGCTTCAATACAGTCCCGAGCGAGACTTATCTCGGCATTGAGCTGCTGCTCATATGTCGTAGGCCGCGTTAATACGGTCCTTCCCCTAATGCCTTAATGAGGTACAGAATCGTCTTAGCGCTCATTGTAACAGTAGTAGGACGGGTATCAGCGTCCGGGTACATGTTCGCCGCGGACGCCTCCGTCACCCTCAAACCCGTATACCAATTTAACCGGTTATAGTCGTTAACTATAACAAAGAAATGCATCAGTCGCTGAGCCAAGATAGTGAACGTCGATGACACTCCACTCAAGGCGCGAATGTTGCGCGAGTTCTCCATCGCCCCCAATAAGCTCACGAGCTGGGCCCTCTCATGCGGAGTGACGTATAGCTGACGCCGAGCGCAGGCTGGATAGCCAGGAACCGGTGGCTCCGCGCCATAACGCGTGTGTCGCCTTCACGCCACCCGCGTCCGTTACCGTCAGTCCTAATGTCCTCAAAATACCGAACCTGCCCAATCGGAGCGGCCCCATCGAGCGGCCAAGCCCCGGGAACTCCGTGTTCAATAAAGAAATTCCGGAACGCACCGA
>JARYHS010001367.1:0-18000 GCA_031002005.1 Vandiemenella viatica | reverse complement strand
AGCTTTGGCTCAGTAAGTTATACGATTCACGTCTTCCCCTGGTGATTAGAAATGTCCGAAATTGTCTATAACGCTTAAGACACACAGACGAAAGCGATTAAATAACCGGTATAACTAAAATTTCTGCCAGTATCTTTTATGCCATTCCCCTGACGAAGGAATACTACTTTAGACTTACGGCATTCTTTCTATGTTGCAGGACGTGCAGCCGCCGCAGTATTCTCCAGTGTCAGGTAGGTAGTGGAAACTCGACACGTGACCTCAGAGCGACCTTGCGGAAGGTCGCCCTTGATTATTCTTGTCACCACTGTGTCGTGACGTCACAAGGCCAGGCCGCTAGTTATGACTCACGCACGCACAAGCGATAGTTCATTCCGTGTTCTGTTTAATGTGTCATTTCAGTTACTTGCGCTGAGATTTTTGACAGCAAGATTTAATTAGGGAGCGTCCATAAACTACGTAGCTCCACTATGGCCTCCTGTAAACCCCTTCCCCCCCACCCTCCATATAGTCCGATGTTGCTTTTGCCTCTACCACTCCCTCCCCCCCCCCCCCCCCCGAGCGTGGCACGTAGCTTTTTTCCTTATTAATTCCAGAAGGCATTCTGTGCTATTTTATCTTGTCAGACTATTGTAAATTACATACGGAGATAATTATACTACGGAAATAAATATTCAAATGCTGTTATATTCTGTACCTTTTTTTTAACTGTGAAAAATAATTGGAAAGAAAAGCTACGTGACTTGGCTCTAAATCCTCCACCCTACACCACGTAGCCCATCGTAGCTTTCCAGCCAACCCCTCCTTCATTTTTAAACCGATCTACGTAGTTTATTGACGCTCTCTTATCTATTTTATTATAAGTCTGTAAGCAAGCTGCGTGTGTTTCTTTATTTGAACGGGAGCCGTGCAAAAACTATGACAGCAATTTGGACGGGGTTTTCAAATTTTTAGAACTAATGGTGCGAGTCAAAATCTGCGTAAATAGCTAAAGACTTATATGTAGCATGGGAAGGAGCAAACAATTAAAAAACCTTTATATATCGGAATAATTATGCACTTTCAGACGCTCACTCCTTTTGCAAAAATATGAAAAAACTAAGGGTTCCATTTTATTTTTTTAATTTGTTGTTCAGTTTTCTGTGCCGCAGTACTCTAAAGTAAACGGAATACGTGATTCAAACGTAATCACCATTAATTTACATCGTAACAGGTCAGTTGTCAAGTGAAATGCGTTAGATTACTTATGTGGCAGACATAGATTGTCTTTGGTAGGCAGTTAAACACAGGGGCGGATCCAGGATTTTGTTTTGGAGGGGGGGGGGGGGCTGAGCGGACTTTGGTTTGGGGTTTATAGCCTCCTTGGGCCTCAAATCCGTAGAGCTAAAAAAAAAAGTCTGAAAACTACAATGTCAGGGGTGGACCTAGATACGTTTGGGGGGGGGAGGGGGCTTGAGCCCCCTAGCCCCCCCCCCCCCTGGATCCGCCCCTGGTTAAACAGTTTGTCTCTGGTACAAACTGTCTTGCGTGATCGCTAAAGGAAGTACATTAAGCATTGTTATGCCAATATTTTTTCGTTACATATCATTATGAATACGAAATTCAGTTTTTTTTTTTTCAAAGAAAGATGTCTTTAAAAAAAAGCTAGCAGGTAGCAATACGTAGTTTTTCCATAGTAACTTCTACAGACCTGCCTATTGCTTCGATGGACTTTACTCGATTAATATATATTTCGTGGCTCTCATGTGCAAATATTCTTAAACGTGTGTACAAATTTTGGCTGCTGTTCAAACCATGGAGGAAGGTTCAAACCACAGACAGTAAAATAAATTCTTTCTATAAAATTATTTCATAACCCTGATTTTCTAATACGTGCAATTGAGTTAATGACAATAGCAACATGCAACCAATGAAATTAAAAATTAATTAGGCACCTTAATACCTTATGTTACACCGCGTAAATTATAAAACTAGATCCATTATGCATTATGCTGTAACATAGCCTGTCAATTGCCATTCTAGTCCAGGCTTCATTTCAACCTAACGATAAACTTGGCTTCTGTCACTTTCACATTAATACATTCATTGTTTCGCTATTGAATCTTGGCCTGCTGGAGGTACTTAGCGACTAAAATAATAACATCAATAATATGGCTTTATTGAAAGCAAAGAGAAATTAAAATAATTCTTATCCTGATGCTACATCGCATTAATTATAAAGCTAAATCCAGTTTGTCTCTAATGTTTCAGAAAAAGCTTATCAACTGTCAGGTCCAGGCTGTACTTCAACCGAACCACAACCTCTGATAATATTAACGTTCGAAACTCATAGCTTCAATCAAACATGCATTAATACATACCGTGAACAAATCGTGACACTTTCGAAATATTTATGTGTGGCTGAAATAATGGCATTAGTAATACGGTGATTTGAAAGTGAAGGAAATTAGAAATAATTCTTAACGTGTACCGAGCGTGGTGGTGTAACGGATAGCGTTCTGGCCTCGCATTCGGGAGGACGGCGGTTCGAATCCCCGTCCGGGCATCCAGATTTGGGTTTTCCATGGATTCCCCAAATCACTCCAGGTGAATGCCGGGATGCTTCCTTCAAAAGGCCATGGCCGAATTCATTCCCATTCCTTGCCCCCATAGTAGATGTACTTTGTCTTAGCTGGGACACCCGCCAGGTGGCAGCACGGTCGTATGACGTCACAAGATGGCCGCCCCCCGTTTGGCCGGCCAAGATGGCCGCCGTTAGTTCCTCGACCGCCCGCCCAGATGGCAGCAGCAGTCGGGCTTGCGCTGGACCGTTAGTTCACAGATCCGCTGGTAGATGGCAGCCCCCGTTAGTTCTTTGGCTCACTGGTAGGTGGCGTTCGGTGGCAGTATTTCCGGCGCGCTCTGCGAAATGTGTACAATTCCCACTCGATATCCATTAAGCGTGACGAAATGTGTATTCCTAGCGTCCTGTTAAGCAAGCGCTGCGAAACATCTTGGCTACTATCGACACACAGTAAAATATTTTCTTCTGTTCTGTGTCGTGAAATTACTTAAGCGTGACCTATTGCGATTTTTTTACTAAAGTCCACATCAACGGATATTACGTGAACAGACATCGGTAGCGTTGGGGCTAGGTCGCCGGTTCGAGTCCGGCAGCGGTGTTTTTATTGAAAAAGCCGTTCCAACTCGTGAATTTCAAAATCAAAATTTTAGTTTCCATACCTAGAGAGGATACCTGCCTTGAATAAAAAAAGCATAAATGTTTCCTTTTAACGTTCGATATGGGGAAAAAAAAACCGTAATAAACTCCAGATATAAATTCTATGTGTACCTGTTTTCATGAAATCATTTAGCGTTCTTGCCTCGTATTCGGGGGGACGGAGGTTCCAGGCATCCATGGTTTCCCAAAATCACTCCAAGTGAATGCCGGGGATGCTACCTTCAAAAGGCCATTCCCATTCCTTTCCCGTCTCTAAAGACCACGTTGTTAGAGAGACGTTAAAAAGTTTGAAAAATGAAATTATTGTGATAAAGTATAGCAATACCACACATACGTTATTCCTTTCAAAATTCGTAGCCTCAAAAACCCATCAATGGTGAAATCCTTTCATTGAAACCGAGAGACATTCACCGACGAAGGTTCGGTATATCAATGTGACAAATATTTCGAAACCATGGAGTTATTCTCGGCGTGAAGCTCTGTACACACATTATCGACAGCAAGGTGCAAATATTTCAGCACAGTAAAATATTTTCTTCGGTGTCAAGATTCATTCTCATGCAAATACTTAATAATAATGATGTGAGTAACTTCAGCACTCGGGAATTCGATCCGAGGGGGGTGTGCTAGGCGAAAAGAAAACATTAAGTTCTCGCCCGTGTAAATCTACTTATATATCATTTTCTCATTGCCACAACTGTTTACCCACCCATTAAGTGTTTCAGAATAAAAGCGTCATTTGCTTCTTCTTTTTTTTTCAACTGGCTAGGCAAGCTTTGTATATTGGGTATCAGCAAATTTTTTTACTTTTTATATATTAAGTATGAGTGATGCAAGATCTACTAAAACTTTACTGGTTGTAATTATTCAAGATAATTTTTAAGACGCGTTGCCATGAAATATTGAAGAAAAATGTAAGATACCATTAAATCAGGACACCCCCCCCCTTTAATTAAATACTTAGGCCCCATCAGAGTAAATTTCAGGTTGAAAGAAAGACATAGATAAATATCCTAATTTCAGAGAATCATTATAAATAAATCAATACTTGCAGCTTTTTAACGAAAAAGTGGTGTAGTACTCTCTTGCCTCATGACTGGCTGAAAAACAGAACTCTCCTTACATATCATCAGCCTGGCGAGATAGAGGGTGTGTGCAAAAGATGACATGTTTTCACCATACACCTAAGTGTTTAAATACTTAGGTCCCATCAGAGTAAATTTCAGGTTGAAAGAAAGACAGATAAATATCCTAATTTCAGAGAATCATTATAAATAAATCAATACTTGCAGCTTTTTGCAGGGAGTTGAATTTGAAAATTTTATAAAATATTTCATCGCACTCGTAATTAATTTGAGTGCCCCTAGCTATACTAAAATTCCAATCAATCCCTTGTGACACATCAGTTATTGACTAGAAACAGAGAGATATACGCTGTGGCATCTACTTACCCACCTTTAACTGTATTTTACAGCACAGCACGGATGTTCCAGGAACGAAACACAGTCTGATAATCTTACTAATCTCATTCGTGTGGAATCAAAGTACACCAGTCCTATGTGATAAAAATCGAATCACCATAAAACCATGCTAAGCACAGAACATGCCTTAGACCATCACCTGTGCCAAAGGTAGAGATATAGAAAATTTAACCACTCCCTTATACAAGAAAACCAGTGCACTATTCCTAATTCTTTCACCAAGATCTACCCTAGCCTCATCGTCAACATACGCCCAGCACTTCGTCAAACCACCTTCTGTTTTCCAATGATTCCCATTCAAACCCCTGATCAGTTACAGACAGGGGTACCTTCTGTTCGTGCGTTAAAGTAAACAAAAAATTCAAAATTCGCAAAGTCTTCTCCTAATCAGTAGCCAGGTACCAAAATGTTCACTTAAGGTGCTTCTACTGCAGTTTTCCAGGAAAATTCTCCCCTTTTCCAAGAAATTATTTTTCAATAAATCAGGACCCAGGAGAGTTCTCCATTCGGTTTAAAATGTTCCCATCTAACGCCAACCTTCGGATTCAGGACCAAGTGTGACATTTGTTTGTAATTGCATGCTTTGTTCAAGTAACCACGATAGAGTTATCATAATGCTCTTAGCTAACTGATAGTTTCTTGGTCATCAAACAGACATCATAACCCACATTTTCATAGAAGATCCCCACACATCGACAAGTATCCAAAACGTCACCATAGGTTCTATTACGCCTAAGATAGTGCTCACACCTGAACTGTCGTAAATTGTTAGGTCAAAGTGGGTGTTTAGATATTTTTTCCACTCAGACCTCATCACCTAAAGTCTAGTGCGAGATTGTGGTCATGGTCAACATAGGCTCCATACACCACTCAGAATTATTCCACCAATATCCATTCTAACAGCATTATACGCCACCTACAGCCCCTCAACACTCTTCCTATCTTCCAATGACATCCATACAACACCACACAAGCAATGGTCTGACTGTGGGTTTGTACCCAAGTCCTTCGCTTCTCTGGTACATCACCCCTCTCTGTTAAATGATTTTTATGTAGTGAGAATCAAAATTCACATGCCAACACAAACGGCAGTAAACTGTAAAGAACACATCGAAATGGGAGATTGTCTAAGCCCTGAAACAATGGTTAGAAGCATACGTTGATAATTCTATAACCATATATTTTAGACTCAAATCCACAGAGGAATGACACACGCACACACTTGTACATGCACACAGCAAGGTCGACAGAACTAACAGCAAGCATCACGGAAACGATGAAGTGGGGGCAGAATTGCCGTTACAACTGATTAACTGGACAGAACTATCGTTACAAAAATCATCAGACAGACGAGTTACTTACGCTTACATGCACAAAGAGAGACGCAGATACACATGTCCAAGACTACACAATTACCGGTACCAATCATGGAAAAAAAAAAGTGGTGTAGTACTCTCTTGCCTCATGACTGGCTGAAAAACAGAAGTCTCCTTACATATCATCAGCCTGGCGAGATAGAAGGTGTGTAAAAGATGGCATGTTTTCACCATAAACCTAAGTGTTTATACCATAAATAGTGTTCATCACGCCCCAGTTGATTATATTTACCATCAACACGTCTCTCCCACACCACAACCCTTTCTACCATTCAGTAAGAAAGTGACGCAGGTACCATGAGTTGCAATAGACACTTGACTATCAGATCTCACCCACAAATCCATACATCTCAATACACTAGCACAAACAAACATAAGTGGAGGGGACATCAAAATCATTCGTCCAGACAGACGTGTTTATAGAAGGTATTACCATATTTACACATACAGACACAGAGAGAGACGCACAAACACTCACATTTCCATGCCTTCAGCGAGCTAGACACAACAACCAGCCCCAATCATGGCGACGAAAAAGTGGGGTAGAACCCCCATGGCTCATAACTGACCAAAAAATCATCAGTAACATATGTTCCAAGCACCATACTCTTCACATCATCATAATTTCATTTATTTCACACTACAGACCTCACTACCATCCAGTATCATGTGTGCTAGGTACAAAACTGTTCGCACCAACACGTCTATCCCACACCTAAGCTTTTTCTGCCATTCAGTAACATGTGCCCCCCATGTACCACGAGTAGCAGTAGACACTTGGTCATCAGACAGATATCATAACTCCCATATTAATACTAGGTCTCACCCACAAATCCATATGTCACCTCACACAAGCATCAGTGCAGGAACAGCACATCATACATCCAGACAAACGAGATAAAGGAAGGTATCACCACATTTACGCAAAAAAAACACACAGAGATAGAGACGCATACACACGTACATTTCCATGCCTACAGCGATCTCGACTCAACAACTAGCCCAATCGTGGCAACGAAAAAGTGAAACAGAACACCCATGACTGGCCAAAAATCATAGAAAGACACACATACACACACACACTCACATGACAAAGCATTCACGAAGTTCCATTCATCACCATACATAACTGGAGGAAAGAGACTGAACATGCTAGATCCAAACTGAAGAGTTACAGGATGTGTGAAGTTTGAAATCACAGCCACATCTCGCCCACACCGCAACCCTTTCTGTCATTTAGTAATATGTGCCCCCCCCCCATGTACCACGAGTAGCAGTAGACACTTGGTCATCAGACAGATATCATACTCCCATATTCATACTAGGTCTCACCCACAAATCCATATGTCACCTCACACAAGCATAAGTGCAGGAACAGCACATCATACATCCAGACAAACGAGATAAAGGAAGGTATCACCACATTTACGCAAAAAAAAAAACACACAGAGATAGAGACGCATACACACGTTCATTTCCAGGCCTACAGCGATCTCGACTCAACAACTAGCCCAATCATGGCAACGAAAAAGTGGAACAGAACACCCATGACTGGCCAAAAATCATAGAAAGTCACACATAAACACATACATACACACTAACATATCAATGCATTCAAACAGTTCCATTCATCACCACACATAACTGGAGGAAAAACTGAAGAGTTACAGGATGTGTGAAGTTTGAAATCACAGCCACATCTCTCCCACACCGCAACCCTTTCTGTCATTTAGTAACATGTGACCCAGGTACCATGAGTTACAATAGACACTTGTCTATCAGACAGATATCATAACCTCCATATTCATACTAGGTCTCACCCACAAACCCATACGTCTCCACACAAGCACAAACATATGGGAGGAACAGCAATTCATACGTCCAGATAAATGAGTTTAAGGAAGGTATCACCATACTTACGCACACAGACACATATATCCATGCCTACAGCGAGCTCAACACAACAACGAGCCCAATCATGGAAAAGAAAAAGTGGGACAGAACCCCCATGGCTCAAGACTGACGAAAAAAATCATCATTAACATGTGTTCCAAGTAACAAACTCCTCACATCAAGATCATATCATTTAACTCACACTACAGACCTCTCTGCCATTCAGTATCGTTGGTAATATGTACAAATCTGTCCACATGATCAGCACCACCTCTATCCCACGCCACAAGCCTTTTCTGCTACTCAGTAATATTTGCCCCACGTACCACGAGTATCAGTAGTCACATGGTCATCAGACAAATATCATAACTCCCATACTCATACTAGACCTCACACACAAACATAACTGACCAAAAAACCATCAGACAGACGTTAGAGTGTGTGCAAAGGATGACATGTTTTTGCCATACACCTCAGTACTTATCACATTATCAATTAATTACATCAACACATAGGTAGCCAGTCATTGTGAAATCTCAAAGTCGAATATAATCCTATCGTGATAGACGCACAGCCACATAGAAAGACACACACTCACATGTCCATGCATACACACAGATGACTGAACACCCTAGGTCGAGACTGAATAGTTACAGGATGTGCGAAATATTTCATTTCTTTGCCACAAACCTCGGTGCTCATCATACCCAAATGATTACATCTACATAGGTGGCCACTGATGGAAACATCTCAAGTAGACTCCTACCACCATAATTACACACATAACCACACAGGAACAAGTACACACACACATATGTCCATGCATATACCACAATTTCATAAGTTACCACATACATACAAGTAACTGCAGGAAAGGGACCCGACACACGACGTCCACACTAAGGTATTACATGATAGGCAGATGATAGCATGTCTTTACAATACATCTCAGTGCTCACCACACATACTTGATTTTTAATGTGCCATCAGTATAGCTGGCGGCTGGAACTAAGCTCTTGGCAATGTTTTGGCCAAAGGTCATTTGTTAATAGCAGCTCATCAATCACAAATTTTGGGTCAACCTGCCAGGGCGGGCGCGGCGAGAGGTGGCCACCCTTCCCCACTGCTGACCGAAATTCGCCGGTCTAAAAGCGCGGACCGCGTTTGTTTACCGGAGTTTCCCGACCGGGACCTATTACCGGTAACCGCATTTTTAGGACCGGACTGAAGACCGGAATTTCATTGCGCTAGTAAGCGGTTATATGCGCCGGTATACCGACCTACATGATGTACGCGTCCGCTGTGAGGAAGGGTGGCCACCTCTTGCCGCGCCCGCCCGGGCAGGTTGAACCAAAATTTGTGATTGATGAGCTGCTATTAACAAATGTCCTTTGGCCAAAACATTGCCAAGAGCTTAGTTCCAGCCGCCAGCTATACTGATGGCACATTAAAAATCAAGTATGTGTGGTGAGCACTGAGATGTATTGTAAAGACATGCTATCATCTGCCTATCATGTAATACCTTAGTGTGGACGTCGTGTGTCGGGTCCCTTTCCTGCAGTTACTTGTATGTATGTGGTAACTTATGAAATTGTGGTATATGCATGGACATATGTGTGTGTGTACTTGTTCCTGTGTGGTTATGTGTGTAATTATGGTGGTAGGAGTCTACTTGAGATGTTTCCATCAGTGGCCACCTATGTAGATGTAATCATTTGGCCCAAATGATGAGCACCGAGGTTTGTGGCAAAGAAATGAAATATTTCGCACATCCTGTAACTATTCAGTCTCGACCTAGGGTGTTCAGTCATCTGTGTGTATGCATGGACATGTGAGTGTGTGTCTTTCTATGTGGCTGTGTGTCTATCACGATAGGATTATATTCGACTTTGAGATTTCACAATGACTGGCTACCTATGTGTTGATGTAATTAATTGATAATGTGATAAGTACTGAGGTGTATGGCAAAAACATGTCATCCTTTGCACACACTCTAACGTCTGTCTGATGGTTTTTTGGTCAGTTATGTTTGTGTGTGAGGTCTAGTATGAGTATGGGAGTTATGATATTTGTCTGATGACCATGTGACTACTGATACTCGTGGTACGTGGGGCAAATATTACTGAGTAGCAGAAAAGGCTTGTGGCGTGGGATAGAGGTGGTGCTGATCATGTGGACAGATTTGTACATATTACCAACGATACTGAATGGCAGAGAGGTCTGTAGTGTGAGTTAAATGATATGATCTTGATGTGAGGAGTTTGTTACTTGGAACACATGTTAATGATGATTTTTTTCGTCAGTCTTGAGCCATGGGGGTTCTGTCCCACTTTTTCTTTTCCATGATTGGGCTCGTTGTTGTGTTGAGCTCGCTGTAGGCATGGATATATGTGTCTGTGTGCGTAAGTATGGTGATACCTTCCTTAAACTCATTTATCTGGACGTATGAATTGCTGTTCCTCCCATATGTTTGTGCTTGTGTGGAGACGTATGGGTTTGTGGGTGAGACCTAGTATGAATATGGAGGTTATGATATCTGTCTGATAGACAAGTGTCTATTGTAACTCATGGTACCTGGGTCACATGTTACTAAATGACAGAAAGGGTTGCGGTGTGGGAGAGATGTGGCTGTGATTTCAAACTTCACACATCCTGTAACTCTTCAGTTTTTCCTCCAGTTATGTGTGGTGATGAATGGAACTGTTTGAATGCATTGACATGTTAGTGTGTATGTATGTGTTTATGTGTGTCTTTCTATGATTTTTGGCCAGTCATGGGTGTTCTGTTCCACTTTTTCGTTGCCATGATTGGGCTAGTTGTTGAGTCGAGATCGCTGTAGGCCTGGAAATGAACGTGTGTATGCGTCTCTATCTCTGTGTGTTTTTTTTTTGCGTAAATGTGGTGATACCTTCCTTTATCTCGTTTGTCTGGATGTATGATGTGCTGTTCCTGCACTTATGCTTGTGTGAGGTGACATATGGATTTGTGGGTGAGACCTAGTATGAATATGGGAGTTATGATATCTGTCTGATGACCAAGTGTCTAATGCTACTCGTGGTACATGGGGGGGGGGGGCACATATTACTAAATGACAGAAAAGGGTTGCGGTGTGGGCGAGATGTGGCTGTGATTTCAAACTTCACACATCCTGTAACTCTTCAGTTTGGATCTAGCATGTTCAGTCCTCTTTCCTCCAGTTATGTATGGTGATGAATGGAACTGCGTGAATGCTTTGTCATGTGAGTGTGTGTGTGTATGTGTGTCTTTCTATGATTTTTGGCCAGTCATGGGTGTTCTGTTTCACTTTTTCGTTGCCACGATTGGGCTAGTTGTTGAGTCGAGATCGCTGTAGGCATGGAAATGTACGTGTGTATGCGTCTCTATCTCTGTGTGTTTTTTTTTTGCGTAAATGTGGTGATACCTTCCTTTATCTCGTTTGTCTGGATGTATGATGTGCTGTTCCTGCACTGATGCTTGTGTGAGGTGACATATGGATTTGTGGGTGAGACCTAGTATTAATATGGGAGTTATGATATCTGTCTGATGACCAAGTGTCTACTGCTACTCGTGGTACATGGGGGGCACATGTTACTGAATGGCAGAAAAAGCTTAGGTGTGGGATAGACGTGTTGGTGCGAACAGTTTTGTACCTAGCACACATGATACTGGATGGTAGTGAGGTCTGTAGTGTGAAATAAATGAAATTATGATGATGTGAAGAGTATGGTGCTTGGAACATATGTTACTGATGATTTTTTGGTCAGTTATGAGCCATGGGGGTTCTACCCCACTTTTTCGTCGCCATGATTGGGGCTGGTTGTTGTGTCTAGCTCGCTGAAGGCATGGAAATGTGAGTGTTTGTGCGTCTCTCTCTGTGTCTGTATGTGTAAATATGGTAATACTTCTATAAACACGTCTGTCTGGACGAATGATTTTGATGTCCCCTCCACTTATGTTTGTTTGTGCTAGTGTATTGAGATGTATGGATTTGTGGGTGAGATCTGATAGTCAAGTGTCTATTGCAACTCATGGTACCTGCGTCACTTTCTTACTGAATGGTAGAAAGGGTTGTGGTGTGGGAGAGACGTTTGATGGTAAATATAATCAACTGGGGCGTGATGAACACTATTTATGGTATAAACACTTAGGTTTATGGTGAAAAACATGCCATCTTTTGCACACCTTCTATCTCGCCAGGCTGATGATATGTAAGGAGACTTCTGTTTTTCAGCCAGTCATGAGGCAAGAGAGTACTACACCACTTTTTTTTTCCATGATTGGTACCGGTAATTGTGTAGTCTTGGACATGTGTATCTGCGTCTCTCTTTGTGCATGTAAGCGTAAGTAACTCGTCTGTCTGATGATTTTGTAACGATAGTTCTGTCCAGTTAATCAGTTGTAACGAAAATTCTGCCCCCACTTCATCGTTTCCGTGATGCTTGCTGTTAGTTCTGTCGACCTTGCTGTGTGCATGTACAAGTGTGTGCGTGTGTCTACTTCCTCTGTTAATTTGAGTCTAAAATATATGGTTATAGAATTATGCTCACCATCAACGTGTGCTTCTAACCATTGCTTCAGCGCTTAGGCAATCTCCCATTTCACTGTACTCTTTACAGTTTACTGCCGTTTGTGTTGGCATACGAATTGTGTTTCTCACGTTTTTCACTACACAAAAATCATTTAACAGAGAGTTTTTTTTTTTTTTAACAGTTTAACGTCCCTTTTTAACAACGTGGTCTTTAGAGACGGGAAAGGATGGGGGGCAAGGAATGGGAAGGAATTCGGCCATGGCCTTTTGAAGGAAGCATCCCGGCATTCACCTGGAGTGATTTGGGGAAACCATGGAAAACCCAAATCTGGATGCCCGGACGGGGATTCGAACCGCCGTCCTCCCGAATGCGAGGCCAGAACGCTATCCGTTACACCACCACGCTCGGTTTAACAGAGAGGGTGATGAGGGGATGTACCAGAGAAGCGAAGGACTTGGGTACAAACCCACAGTCAGACCATTTCTTGTATATATAAGTGTAGTATGGAGACCACATTTTTTGTACATCAAATGCAAGATGCAAAATATAGCAGCTAGATTTATTAGTGGAAAATATTCAGCAAGTGCCTTAATAAAGGAACTGGACTGGATGCCATTGGGAGATTGGAAGAGTGTCAGGGGCTGTATGTGGTGTATAATGCTGTTAGAATGGATATTGGCAGAATAATTCTGAGTGGTGTATGGAGCCTAAGTTGGCAATGACCACAATCTGGCATTAGACTTTAGATGATGAGGCCTGAGTGGATAAAATATCCAAACACCCACTTTGACCTAACAATTTACGACAATTCAAGCGTGGGTACTATCTTCGGCGCAATAGAACTAGTGTCTGCACCTATGGATACTTGTCGATGTGTGGGGGTCTTCTATGAAAATGTGGGTTATGATGTCTGTTTGATGACCAAGTTAGCTAAGGGCATTATGTCACTTTTATCGTGGTTAGTTGGATGAAGCATGCAATTATAAACAAATGTCACACTTGGTCCTGAATCCGAAGGTTGGCGTTAGATGGGAACATTTTAAACCGAATGGAGAACTCCCCTGGGTCCTGATTTATTGAAAAATAATTTCCTGGAAAAGGGGAGAATTTTCCTGGAAAACTGCAGTAGAACGACCTTAAATGGACATTTTGGTACCTGGCTACTGATTAGCAGAAGACTCTGCGAATTTTTGGTTTACTTTAACGCACGAAAAAAAAAGGTAACTGATCAGGGATTGGAGTGGGAATCATTGGAAAACAGAATGAAGTTTGGGGAAGTGTTGTGGGTATGTTGGCGATGAGGCTAGAGGTGGATCTTGGTGAAAGAATTAGGAATAGTGCACTGGATTTCTTCTATAAGGGAGTGTGTAAATCTTCTATATCTCCACCTTGGTCACAGGCGATGGTCTCAGGCATGTTCTGTGCTTAGCGTGACTCGATTTTTTTATCACATAGGACTGGCGTACTTAGATTCGACAGGTGTGAAATTAGTAAGATTAACAGACGGTATTTCGTTCCTGGAACATAAGTGCTGTACTGTAAAATACAGTTAAAGGTGTCAATCACTGATGTGTCACAAGGGATTTATTGGAATTTTAGACAAAGTACAGCTAAGGACACTCAATTTGTGATTGCTTACGAAAGCATAACAGAATTGATACATAGATTGGCCTGGATAGACAAACGACAAAGGTTTGACCTGGATGGCAACAATTACGAGTCTGGTTTTCAAATCGACAACTTTTGCTTTAGTTTTAGAGGCTCTCAACCAATCGAGGTTATACTTACATCCATCAGTAAACCCCTTCAATGCCTCTTTGAGTCCAAAAAGTGTCTGTGTTTCATTACACATAATTTAATACATCCTTTAAAATACACGGTCTGTAGGTGACACTCGTGAGTTATATTATATTGTTCATAATGAGTCCATCATGATGTGAAAAAGTGAGATTGTTTCCAGTCTCTTCGTCGGTGAATTAATTTTTAATGTCTGCCTGCTTTGATGAACGGAATTTATGTTAACAGCGAGGTCTTTAGAGACGGGAAAGGATGGGGGGCAAGGAATGGCCTTTTGAAGGTAGCATCCCCCCGGCATTCACCTGGAGTGATTTTGGAAACCCAAATCTGGATGCCCGGAACCGCCGTCCTCTCGAATGCAAGGCTAGAACGCTAAATAATTTCATGAAAACAGGTACACATAGAATTTATATCTGGAGTTTATGACGTTTTTTTTCCCGTTAAAAGGAAACATTTATGCTTTTCGAGGCGTGGAAATTACGTAACTTTGCGGCTTTTCCACAAAACACTTAAACACCGCGGCCGGACTCGAACCGGCGACCTAGCCCCAACACTGCCGAGGTCGTTAGTTGAATTACAAGGCCAGAACGCTAAAACAGGTACTTTTTTTTAACGTCTCTCTAACAACGTGGTCTTTAGAGACGGGAAAGGAATGGGAATGAATTCGGTCATGGCCTTTTGAAGGTAGCATCCCCGGCATTCACTTGGAGACACACAATTTCATTACCCCTAATTTTGAAATTTGTCCTGGTGGAGGAACATCAAAGAGGCACCGGCTGCGGGATGTAATCAGCCATATGCTATATGGAAGGCTTTAAACAGACTAAGAACTGAAGTGTCCCGATGTAAATATAATATTTAAAAAATGGGGGGTACACTAATGACAACGATCTATGTGAATGTGGTGAGCTTCAGAACCCACAACATCTTCTGATATGCAGGAATCTCCCTGAAACCTGCAATATCGACGACCTTTACAGGGCAAACGAGAAGGCCATCAAGATTGCGGAATTCTGGTCACATTCTATATAATTGTGTTTATAGTTAATATTAATTAATTAATGTTATTTGTTTTTTCAACTTGTTATGTCCTGGACACGAGAAATATAAATAAAAATATAAATACCCCTAATTTAATACATCCTTTAAAATACACGGACTGTAGGTGACACTCGTGAGTTATATTATATTGTTCATAATGAAAAAGTGAGTTTGTTTCCCGTCTCTTCGTCGGTGAATTAATTTTTAATGTCTGCCTGCTTCGATGAACGGAATTTATGTTAACAACGTGGTCTTTAGAGACGGGGAAGGATGGGAAGGAATTCGGCCATGGCCTTTTGAAGGTAGCATCCCCGGCATTCACTTGGAGTGATTTTGGGAAACCATGGATGCCTGGAACCTCCGTCCTCCCGAATGCGAGGCAAGAACGCTAAATAATTTCATGAAAACAGGTACACATAGAATTTATATCTGTAGTTTATGACGCTTTTTTTCCCGTTAAAAGGAAACATTTATGCTTTTTTTATTCAAGGCATGTATCCTCTCTAGGTATGGAAACTAAAATTTTGATTTGGAAATTGACGAGTTGGAACGGCTTTTTCAATAAAAACACCGCGGCCGGACTCGAACCGGCGACCTTCGGCACTCTAACCCCTACGCTACCGATGTCTGTTCACGTAATATCCGTTGATGTGGACTTTAGTAAAAAAAAAATCGCTTAAGTATTTTTCACGATACAAAATATTTTACTGTGTGTCGATAGTAGCCAAGATGTTCAGTGCTTGCTTAACAGGACGCTAGGAATACATATTTCGTCAAAGCAAACAGTCGAGTGGGAATTTCCGTAGGTGTGTTGAAACAGTGTACACATTTCACAACGCGCGCATTCCAGAACAGAAATAGCCAATTGCCTCAGGGCTTGGGTGGGCGGTGTGGAATATCTGCGCCCAAAGAAATTAGCCCTTGGGAGATGCTGCCCCTCCCAGCGGCCGGTTGAGGAACTAACGTGTGACGTCATACGACCTTGGCCGCCATTGGTCCATTAGAATTTCCCGCCATACAACTGTGACGTCACTCGGACGAGTGGAGTCTCTTTACGGTTGTCCAAAGAGCTTATCAGGCTTGGTCCATCCTTGTCTTCCTACTACTGGTTTTAGGTATCATTAATTGTTATTTCCAGGAATTAATACACACATTAATTTTCGCATTCGGGGAAAAGGCCTTTTCAAATCCCGGCTATAAGCGTTTACGGTTTTCCATGATTCCCGAAATTATAGCAGGCGAATGCCGAGATGGTTCCTTCACAAGGCAAGGCCGAATTTTGTACTATTCCAGCGCCCACATTCCCTTTTCCACCTCTAATATCATCAATGTCGACTAGGCGCATAGTCCTAAGTAATAATTCTCATTAAGTTCTTCACACTCTCATGAAATAACCTAATTACATTAGTAACAGACTGTCCTTATACCAGTAACTCTTAAGGGGACATCCATAAATTACGTGAGGTGTTTTTCGGCTTT
Source organism: Vandiemenella viatica (assembly GCA_031002005.1). Taxonomy (NCBI): domain Eukaryota; kingdom Metazoa; phylum Arthropoda; class Insecta; order Orthoptera; family Morabidae; genus Vandiemenella; species Vandiemenella viatica. Next base: position 1,184 of record JARYHS010001367.1, on the reverse strand, counting down.
TCGGCCCCCCCCCCCCTCTGGTGAGATTTTGGTGAGATCTGGCCCCCCCCCCTCCTGTGGTGAGATCTGGTCCACGTGAGACTCCCCCCTACAGATCGTCTTTGCAACATTTTGAGACCTTTTTTTTTAAGGTCTCACGGACCCCCCCCCCCCTATTTCACCTCACTTAATTTATGGATGCCCCCTAATGTACAAATTGCTGATGTAAGTTTAGGGCGCTGCAGTGTTGACGGCTTTCCTTTCTGCTGTGGTCCACTTGGCGCAGGTCCCACGTCTCTTCCGCTATCTTCATCTTACACTCACACATTTACTTTGTACACTTTTACCATGTCAACTGATATTTTTTTAAACACTAATTGAGGTAGTTGTCGTTGCGTTGTCTTGTGACTGTGAATATCATTTTAGAGGACTTGGTGAATGCGACTACGGAGAACGTATTGATTATTTTTTTCCTCTTGATATTCTAATCTTTGTCTTTCTCTAGATTGTTCCATTCAACTAACTTTTCTTGGAAAATTTGGCCTCCTATTTTGTCTCTTCTTTCAGCGATATTCCTCGTAAACTTCTTTCTCACCCGTCATTTCCAGAGCATGTTAATTTCGTAATTTATCTGTCCATCTACCTCGATTACATAACGAAAGAAAATATCTTCTTGATCTTGCAAATAGAAAGTGGAATATTTCTTCTGCTGCCCGACGTTTGCTGGTATGATTCCCGCAGAAGGACATGATAGAATTTCTTCCCGTTCCTTGCAGCCAATCCTCTCCCGTCCATAATCACCTTGACTTCGATGAAGCGTAATGCCCTAAACAAAAAAGTCTCTGTTGTCTACATTTTGTTCGAAAATTATATACTTATAGAAAGGTGACTGCGCAATCTTCAGTAAGTAAGCCAGTTAAGATGAACACACATAGGGCCACTGGATGCGATTGGTGTTTTAGAGCACCAAGTTCAGTGTCGTAACCTTGGCTGTCGGAAGTGGAGCTGTGACGTAACAGCTGTGTCCGGACAGGAGTGGTACCTTGCCAATTGCCGCCGAATATGTCGTCGGCGAGATGAGATACCGCAGCACAGGTCGCACTACACTACTCGGAGTGTGGGCAGACCGTTTCTTTATACGGCCGTGTCCGTGGGCGACCCGCTCCTGTAGGAGGCGCTGCTCCGCAGAGTCTAGCCACTCGCAC
>JARYHS010001363.1:0-26232 GCA_031002005.1 Vandiemenella viatica | reverse complement strand
TTTTAAGTATATGTATTATGTCTCGAGGGATGTTTCGTCTTTAAATTGTTTGTTGGGAGCGTTGTTGTTTTTTTCAGTTATTAAAACATATTCATTTAAAGTACAGTTTTGTAGTGACTGTGTGTCAACAATTATCACCTTTGGTATAATTTCAAAGAATTCAATTAACTATTAAAAATATCCAGCGAGCGATAGCACAATTCAGGAGGATTGATAGTTTTTGGGTCATGAGTGTCATTCTCTGTGAGCCAACTAGTATCGAAATTGATCAGAATATCAACGGAAAAATATTTTTTTTTAAACGTTCCAAATTATTCAGCTTTTACAATAGAAATGAAGTACTTAACGGCTGGTCTAAGGACAAATCCATTAAAATTAAATATTGATAAAACACATTATATTAGGTTTAAACAAACAAAATATACGCTGCAGGGTTTACATATTAACTATAAAAATAACACAAATTTGCAAACAAAAAGAGTATAAATTCCCACGGCGTTCAAATAGCCGAGAAGCTCAGTTGGCAAGAACATACCTCATTACTACTGAAGAAGTTAAGTAGTGCCTCCTTACCTCCTTTACAGTATATATATATATATATATATATATATATATATATCTATATATATAAAACTCTAACAGCAGATTTGGAATTAACGAAACAAGTGTACACCTCTTATTTTCACTCAGTCATGTAGTATGGCATAAATTTTTGGGGAAACTCTTCACTAAGTAAAAATATTTTCACAGCACAGAAAAGAGCTATTAGGACGTTATATAGGGTAATACCAAGAACTTCTTGCAGACAACTCTAAAAAGTTCAATACTATCACAGTGACTTTTGAGTATACATATATTCCATATTGTGCTTTGTGATAGAACATGTTAACCTGTTTACATCTAATTCACAGGTACGCGGTTTCAATAAAAGAACCAGAAATAACTTGCACAAAACACAAATACGACTGTCATTAGTACAAGGAGGAGTTAATTATTCTGCGACACATCCTAACTTTCTAAAAATATAACACAGTTTACAGATGATAAAGATGTATTTATAGAAAAGCTAAGAGATTAGCCTATGCTCCTATTTCATTCAAGAATTTTTACAAAATAATTAAGTGTATCTAACTCGACTTCAGTAAAATTCAGTTGTTAAAGTTAATGTTTAATTTTAATTTCATCATCTCTTTTTTTTTTAATATGTAATAATTTTTTTCACTATGATTATTATTCATCTTGTATGCACGAGATAAACCATGACATTTTTTACATTCCAGAAGTCGTTCTTCAGGAGTGATCTGTGAACAAGACCAATAAATAAAATAATAAAATCAAATAAAATAAAAATAGGTTTCTCGAAAATTGACTACCTCTACCGGGTTTTGAACAGTGAACATACCACGCACACTCTCTAATTTCAAGTATGAGATGTCTCAAATACAACGTTTACAAAAGCTCAAAATGAACACCGCGCATCCAGTCAGTTGCTCAACAGATTGATACTGTAGCTGCTGATTATATTGAGTATGATAATAGCTTTTCCATGGGAAAATTTGTTGCTCCTATGTTAAACCTTTGCAAACATTTTCTCCGGTTTATATAATTTTTATACCATACTTTGTAACACCTTTATACTAACATGCCATTATTTTTAGACTTTTCAACTGACTAGGCAAATCTTGTGTGACCTCGTGAAGGCGTTGCCATTTCCTCCAGATGCATGGCTTCGGTTGAGCTTGAACCACGCAAGGCATCACGTGGGTGACAATATCGTTGTGAGGTCCTAGGTGAAAGGGTCCTAGGTGAAAGGGCAAACTGTATCTCATCTACATGACAAAAAAAGAAAGAGCGCCAATACCACATGAATAGGAACAGATTTTAAATGCCTACTCCTGTGAATAGCCGAGGAGTTAAGTGATGTTAAAGTTTAAACATATTAGTGATCACTGATCAACTACGAAGCAACATTTTCACGTCTACCATGTTGATGGTAATATTTTAACAAACTTATAGATACAGTGACGATCAGCATCAATTCTCACTTCAGTGCTAACTAGCTATCGCGTGGAGCTTACAGCAGCAAAATGAGTTTGGCACTTGCTGGATAACCTTCGCTGTTTTGTAATTTATACTTGTGGGGCTTGAGAAAATAGCTCTTTGGGTTTTGTGTCTGCTTTTAAACAATGTTTTGAATGTCTATAAGCACTGTTTTCATCTCGATATGAATTAAATTGGTTAGTATTCTCTGCATTTGTGGAAACAATGTCTCGAACAGTACCTCGGTAAATTCAGCCGATGGATTATGCCATTTGTGATATTCCAAAGCGATAAATAGTATTTTAGCATATTTTGCAGGAAGAATTTATACAGTTCATTTAATTCGTTATAATATTTTATTGAACTGCTTGTATCATTGTAAGTGCTTCAAAGCCAGATATAATTTAGCTTACCTGATTTTAAATTTTGTGCTGAATGTGTGTCTGCTTATTATATGCACAAACACAACTGTCCAACTGTGTTTATAGTGTTCCAGAATATTGAAAACATGTTTGCAGCTCGTAGTAATTGTGATCACTTATAAATATGCTTTAACACAAGATTATTTGGCAGTGACTAGTGTAGTTGCAGTTTTCAGTTTCGTGTGATAAATGAAAGAAAGAAGTTTAACAAACTGTATAGAATGTTCTCGGGCTTACCACCGGGGGACTGCGTCATTATGACGTGACGTTTCGGAGCCTCTCTGCGAATCCATCTTCTGATTATTCACATGTCTTTCTTCGTCATCCAGTAAAAGAGACGGCAATGATGTAGAAGCAAAAAATAAAGTCTTAAGGAGGTGTTGCTTGCGAGATAGGTTTGGAACAAAACTCGTTGCTTCATTCCAGTCGTTCGTATACTCAAAACACGAAACGATAACTGCGTAAATCAGGACTAGGACAGATAAGCCCAGAAAATAAGACGGTTTGGAGCATGTTACGATTAAGTGAACTAACAAAGTAAAAGTTAGACCAATAATATACGCCTACCTCATTAAAGAAAATGCAATATCTTTTTAATATACTTTAGTTACTTAATAAACTAGTTTGACTAAAGTTGTGAGATACAATAATGAAGTAGAGACAACTGGTAATTATTAAATTCAGTTAATATTTTCTGTTTGTCGTGATGAACATACAGTCATCGGCTGTCTGTCTGTTTGTTACATGTACTGTTTTACGGCAATTAAATACCTAAAGAAATGTGATACAAAGTTTTGAGCTAAGCGTTTCATACACATAGTGATTAGAAACAGCTGGAGCGGAAAAAATAATCAGTTGAAATCTCAAAAATCATAGTGTATATGATTGCAACGCTTCATCTGTATCAAATGCAAAGAGTAAAAATAGCGGCGACAGTTCATAAGAAATGCGTGGATCAATGTTTGACGGGAATGAGTGTATGCCTTGTGGTGAGAGGCACCCTGCAACTCCCACTGCCAACATGACAGACGGAAACTCCCCTACTTCTCTCTGCCGACTAGGAGCATCCGCAGGAACGCCATCTGTGCCGCAATATCAGAGGGCTGGGGGCTCCCTGAAGACATGGCGGGGCTGTAACAAAACACGTTCCTCTCAGAGAGAAATACACCCCGAGTTCAGAGTGGGATTATAATCTAGCACGAGTACCAACGAATCTCTCGGTAATTTTACTGTTGATTTTAAATTACCATTATTAATTTAATAGTATTTACGAAAAGAAGGAGAAGGGAGGAGAAGAGATAGTAGGTGAAGAACAGTTTGGGTTTAGAAAAAACCGCGGTACAAAAGAAGCGATCGTTGCTTTTATAATAATAATATTTTAACGACGGATAAAAGATACTTTTATGGCGCTAGATAATATTTTTTTTTTTTAAATCAGCTATTGGTAATGTTTGTCACATGCCATATCTGGATCTCTAGCAGTATCGGCGGAGGTGAGGCAATGTTGAGGCAACTGTGGCGTTAGTGGGTCACATCAGCAGTAATTGCGTATATAAAGGAGGACACAAGACGGTGGTCGGGTCGAACTTGGTCGGCCGGCGGACGTCGCACGGCAGTTATGGCCACTGCCTCCACCCTCTGCTCTTATTTACAACTTTAAGCATCTGTATCTTTATCTACTGGGCCATAGTATTGTTCTATTTATATAGTCGAGACTCGATTTATCTCCTTTATTGTACCTTCGTATGAAAGGGTTGTAAATATACTTCTGTATCTTCGACCACTGTTTCATTCATAGCAGTAATAGAGCATGCACTCCCGCGCTATAGACCATAACAGTGATTAGCTCCCATAAGTACCTACCCTGTGCCCCAAGCCGCTCGAAAATACCAGGGTTAGCTATAGCCATTGTAGAGGCGTTGCCCGGAGTTCTAAGAGAATCGGGAACGCGACATACTTCACCTACCATGCAATCATAGAAAACCTTTACTTTTTTTTATCCGTATACCTAATAAACTGATTCTTCTTTGCATTTATTTTCATTCGATGTTTAACCACCCAGATAGATATCCTAATAACGCAATCACAACTGCAGAGATTTTACATCGCTGCCTTACCAGTAATAACTAACATAAATATCAAGAAATAAAGTTTATAATAATAATAGTACCAGCTGTACAATTTAAAAGCCATTGTTAGTAATCAAATCTACGTTGTATGAATAAGAATTGTTTGCAATTAGTTTTACTGGACTTGAATTTAATATGTGACGATGAGAGTCTATCAGCAGCAGCCACGCCAATTTACTGCCAATTAATTTCCGGCAGAGGGTTTTGGAGGCTTTGTCGTTAGACATTTCCTCCAAGTTTGTTAGGTGAGTCATATCCTGGCTATAGGTGTGTCTGTAGTTTTGGCGTTCTTACTTGTCAGTCATAGTTTCGGTGTATCTAATGGTTCAAAATGAGAGCAATGGGCCCGGCATATGGTCCGAGGCCAGTTGGATAACTCCCCAGCTCTTTTATTAGTGGGTTTGCAGAGTTTTGCGCTAGTTTGTAAAATTTGATAGCGAGTTCTTTGAATCTATGTTTCAGGGTTTGAAGACCTGTAGCATCATGTATTGCGTTAGTGGGAAACCTGCTGTCTACGTGCAGGGCTCTCTTTAGTGCTCTGTTTTGCACGACCTGTAGACGGTGTAGATAAGTGTTGGCAGCATAACCCCATACAGGGCAGGCATATTCAATTGTTGGCCTGATCAGGGAGCAGTAGATCCGCACGCCCGTGGACGCAGGTAGCTTGCTGTCCTTATTGATAAGCGGGTATAGTGCTTGCAGCCTTGCGCTGGCACGTTTACGCAGGTCTTCTATATGGGCTCTCCACGTTAGTCTTGAGTCCAGTGTAACTCCCAGGTATCGTACAGTTTTGGACCAAGGTATCTGATTATTGTTTAATTTCAGCTGAGGGTCCGGCTGCTGACGCAAGCGTGGCCCTCTTCTTCTAGTTAACATGATGGCCTGGGTTTTGGCGGGGTTGATCTCAATTCTCCAACGCCTCACCCAGGCCTCGGTTTTCTGTAGCACGTTTTGCAGGCGTTGAGTGACGATGGCCTTGCTACGGCTGCTGGTGAAAAAGGCGGTGTCGTCTGCATAAGTAGCTGTGTTGACATTTTCTTGGGTGGGCACGTTTGCTGTATACAGGCAGTACAGCAAGGGGCCGAGGGCCGATCCTTGGGGTACGCCAGCCATTATTCTGCGTCGGGTTGATGTGACTTTGTCGACTCTTACGCTGAATGTTCGTTCCTCTAGGTACGACTTGATCAGCTTGATTAATTTGCCAGGAAACCCCTGCTCATATAGTCTCAGCAGGAGGCCAGCGTGCCAGACCGAGTCAAAGGCTCGGGAAATATCCAGAAGTACCATTCCACAGTAGTGTTTAAAATTGAACGCTCGAGTGGCAGTCTCAACCACCCTCATCAGCTGTTGAGTGGTCGAATGCCCGCGGCGAAACCCTAGCTGGTGGTTGGGTAAAATTCCTTGGTGTTCAATGTGGCGATTTAATCGTTTCAGGAGCAGGCGCTCAAACACTTTACTTACTGAGGGAAGCAGGCTGATGGGTCTATAGCTTTGTGGCAGTGATGGATTTTTCCCAGCCTTATGGATCGCAGCGATTTCTGCGTGCTTCCATCTCGTCGGGTATGTCTGCGTTTGGATAATGTTATTGAAGAGGGCAGCAAGGTAGTCCTCGGCTGCCGTCGGCAGATTACGCAAACAGATGTTTCCGATCCTGTCAACTCCCGGAGCCTTCCTAGGATGGAGGGTGGCCATACTGCTGTGTACCTCTTGAGACGTGATTGGCTCGATGTGATGTTCATCATCATCCGCAGCTTCAAGGAAGACATTGAGTCGTCTGTTGACTTCCGCCAAGCGGTTGGCATCGCCAGGGGCTGGGTGGAAGTTACTTTCGAAAACGTCCGCCAAGGCATTTGCCTTGTCTTCAGGAAGATAAAGAAGTCCGCGATCTCCTAGTAATGGTGGAATCCTGTGGCGTTTTTTGGTAAACCTGCGAGTCTGAGTCCATAGCGTGCCGTCGTCAGGTTGTAACATGGATAGTCGGGCGTTCCATTCTTGATTTCGGTGGTCGTTCAATGAGGCCTTCAGTTCCTTCTGGAAGCGGTTTAAAAGTTTCCTGGTGGCTGGGTTCTTCGTAAGCCTCCATTCCTTCGCGACCCGGTTTTTGTGCCGGATCGCTGCTAGCAGGTGAGGAGGGAGTTTTGTCGAAAGTTCTGGGCTAGTCCTTAGTGCCGTGGTGTTGGTGATGGCATTCATTACCGCACTTTCGAATACTTCTAGGACTGTGTCAGGGTTATCGTCTGCGGGGGTGTCTTCCAGAGCCTCCGCTATAATTTCTCGATATCTCCTCCAGTCTGTAGCTTTGAAGTCGTAGTTTGGATTGTCGTCAAGCTGTAAGGTGCCTGTACCCACCTCGAAGATGACCGGAAGGTGGTCTGAGGACAGGGTGTCTACTGTGGAGGCGGCAATGAATCCAGGAATATTCTTTGAGACGAGAACGTCTAGGATGTCCGGTCGACCAGCGTGATAAGGGTAATGGGTGGGCTCCTCAGGGGCCCACACACACATGTTGTGTCTATTGACAACTCTTCTTAGAATTTTGCCCGCCTGATTAGGTCTGTTACAATGCCAGTCAGCATGCTTTGCATTTAGATCTCCTCCTATAAGAAGTTTGCCATTAAAGTAAATAATTGTACATGTAGCCTACCTTCAATGCGACATCTGTACCTGCTTAACTGCACACAGGTGGCTGATACGTCGAGAAATGCAAGCCTCATTTCTTCATCGACGGATTTGAGTCTTTCCCTTTTGGATGTTGTAATCTCAGTCAACGTTCAGAAGCCCAATTCACATAAATATGTCGTTGAAAATGGCATTAAAAACATTAACTGCCATGTCGGAGATAGCCGGATATTAATTCCTTATCGTTAGCCAAAACGTATCTAAAGGAACTTCGAGAAGCTATGATTTCAAAGTTCTGTCAGCATTTAAATCTGCGAGTTCCTCTTGAATATTTATTGGAAGATGTTACGAATTTGCAACGAATGGATCACGAACCCGTCGAAATCTTCAACACTTTCTCCAAAGTACTTTTTGAATCTCTGCTGCAAGACTTCTAAATGTTCTTTAATTAAGTCCATCACCATTTTATTACCGTCATCAAGTGACCATACAGTCGGGAACATCTCACACGACCCATTTTCAATCCTCTGTAACCACAAATCAAGCTTGTTCTCAAATCCTTTAATCTTATCCATACTAACAAGAATATTTTCGTTCCTACCTTGCATTTTGATGTTCAGCTCATTCAATTGTACAAAAATGTCGGAAAGATATGCCAACTTACCTGCCCATTCGTCATCTGCGAATAAATCCGCGTACTCGTGTCTTTCAACAGTCAAAAATGCCTGGACCTTCTCTAAGTTCAAATATTCGCGTGAACACCTTTTTCGTGACAGCCAACGTACTTCTGTATGTAGTGTGTTTCGAACCCATTTCTTGACATAAAACGGAAAATAGTCTCGATTTTAGGGGCCGCGATTTTATGAAGTTCACGACTTTTACTACTTCGTCCAGCATATCTTTCAGAGAAGGTGGCAGAGACTTGGTAACAATGGCTTCGCGGTGAATGATTACATCGTACCTTGGGATTTACTTCGCGTACTTTAGCTGCAAATCCTTTCACTGGGCCTGTCATTGCAGCCGCTCCGTATGTATAAACACTAAAGCAATCCTTCCATGTTAATTCATTAAGGCGCAAATATTCATCAGTCAAACGAAATATATCTTCACCGGTAGTATGCTCTGGAAGTTCTTTGCAAAAGAAGAAATTACTTACAATTACGTTTCCATCGATGTAGCGAATGTAAGCCGGAAGTTGCGCATGGCGACTAATATCTGTGGACTCGTCGATCTGAAGTGAGAACTTTTGACTGCTGTTGATTTTCTTCCTGATAATGTCTTCAATACCACGAGACATATCAATAACTCGGCGACTGATTGTGTCAGCAGAAAGAAGAATTTCTGAAATTTCACTAGCAGATTCTAAACCCAGAACTATTCTCACCATCGCTTTACGAACAGGCTGTTAAAACGTTTCACCTGTTGTACGTCATTTCTTGCCCTTGGCCTTTACGATAAGTTCGGCTGCCTTATAACTAGCTTCCTGTAGTTTTTCCGAAACACGTACTGTAGTGGTCATGAAAGTTCTTTGTTTTTTCTTATTTTCTCACAACCTACGAAAATAATTGACATCTTTGTTTGACAGAGAAGAATGTTTTGTTGACAAACGTCGTTTCAATTTACTGGGAACCATTGCAGTGTTGCTGAGTTTTTCACCACAAACGATACACTCGGGGATTGGGCACGTTTTTTCACCACACCAAGAAAACCCATAGGATAAGTAATTATCACTATATTTCCGCTGCATTAACTTTTGTTTCCTTCTTTCTGACTCAACGCTTTCATCAGTTGCACTCATAGTCGGAACACTCCGTTCAAGGAATTGGTCCATCTTGAAGAAATAAAAGTCTACTAATTGTAATAGAAAATATCAAGACGAACTACTAACAGTTTTCAGACCACTTCAGAGCACAGCTATGATAGAACTGAAGTAATTGTAAGAAGCGGGATTTATACACTTCAAAGAAGTCACATATACGGTGCCGATTGTTTTTACAGTGATGTCTAACAATGCGCCGGTGCAACGGTACAGGAACAAAGTAGTATTGTTGGAGAAGCACCAACACCGAACACCTAATAAAATAAGGCTTGGAAAGTTCTGCTAATCCCAACAGTTTAGACTGAGGGAAAAGCACATACACAGAACATGCTGTAAATATAACAGAAAATCAAAGCGCAGCAGTAGAGGCGAGGAATAAAAATATTTAAAAAATGAATAAACAAAACTAATAGCAAGTGTGAGTAAATAAATAAATAACATTTTGTGCCGCGACACACCGGTTGCGGACCACTGAATTAGACAACCTCTATTATTTATGTAAACGTTGAGGTACTGTGGTTAGTGTATACTTGTGATACTTTGAAATATTGGATCGCAAAAGTAAAATGATTGGTCAGTTTCTTCTTTTTTCCACCGAACGTGGTGGGTGAACGGTTAACGTGCTGGCCACGCATTCTGGAGGAAACGGGTTTGAATCCCCGTCGACGCATCACCGTGTTTCTCATGGTGTCCCCAGATCACTCCAGGCGAATTCCGGGATGCTACCTTCAAAAGGCCGTGGCCGAATCCCATCCCGTTCCTTGTCCCCAGTCCTTTCCCGCCTCTAATGACCTCGACGTCGACGAGGCGTAAATCCATAAATCCATTCTTATGTTTCATGGGATTGCCAGAAGCCTTAGTGTTTTCCATTCAACATGACAATAGCTGAATTACAGTTTGTTCTTGGAGAATTTGATGTTATTCACACGCATAGTTAAAGGGATCCGTTTTCCTTGGACTTGCTGTCTTCACGTTTATTTGGGCACTAGTCATTTTTGTGTCTCAGAAGCATTTTAGAGGTAGGTATTAAACAGGAACAGAGCGATAGCGCAGTCATATAATTGTTTTAATGGTCACAGACTCGAACATGCTTAAATACAAAATTATCTCGTATTTGACCCTTAAAGTTAACTCTGCAATTTAAAAAAAAAAAAAAAAAATTCTGTTTGCTTCGAAAGCATCACGTTTTTTTTTTTTTATTGAGACTGGGAAAACACTCAAAATGTAATGATTAGTCATAGTATCTGTAACGGCCAGAGATCTTAATACGCATTCCATATTATTAAACAGTTGAGCAACTCCAGAGAAATGAATTGCCAGAATAGTTGATTCGGTAACATATTTGGTCTGATATACACTTAAAATTACCTAATAACTCACATACAGCTAACATGAATAAAGGCCAATAACGAAAGTGATCAGTAAAATGCCTAAAAAGCAAATAAACCGTATTGCATAAACTTTGGTCAAGCAACAACATTAGTGAAAGTTTTAACTAAATTTAAATTTATCCTAAACTGGAATGACAATTGGCTTTCGTGGTTACAGCGGAGATCATGAATAATGTAATTTTTTGAAAGTTTTTTAATTTGCTTTGATTATGAACATGTTACGGAAATGCAGGTCCACGTTGTGTCAGCCGCAAAGTTTATCAAAAATGTATTATGGCAATTAATTTGGTAGCAGTTGCTTAGCTATTAAATTGTGAACCTAACCACGAATTTCTTCTAATGGTATCTCTGGCCGCTGTTTTGCGAGTGAAGGCTGACACGTGACACCGTTCTCCAGCCAATAGCTATCGAGGTGAGAGGATGGGTGAGCTTACGAAATTGTGTAGTAGATAGTCGTAGGGTTGGTGATTTGAAGAAATATTAAAAAAGTTTGAAATAAATTTTGCACCATTGTTGTGTGGTGTCATTTTGCACCCTTGTTGTGTGGTGTCATTTTGTACCCTTGTTGCATGGTGTCATTTTGTACCATTGTTGTGTGGTGTCATTTTGTACTTGATCCAATCAGTGAGGAGATACCTCACTCTCAGCTGTGGAGACGCGGCTTCAAGTCCCCATTCGGTCATCCATGTTTCTGTTCTGCATAATTTCCCGAAATCACTCGAAGCGAATACGCTCTGGCCTCGCATTCGGGAAAACGTGTATTCGAATACCCGTCAGAACATCCAGATTTGGATTTTCCATGGTTTCCCCTAATCACTCCAGGCGAATGCGAAGATGTTGCCTTCAAAAGGCCGTGGCCGAATTCCTTTCTCTTCAGTTTCACCCAGTTCTTTCCCTCCTCTAATGACCTAGACGTCAACGAGGCATAAAGCCATCAGAAAAAAATAATAGATTTTAACGCCGTGATGGTTCCTTTTGTTTTGAAAGCAGACGCACCATCAAAAAGGAACCCCTACAGGAAAGGGTAGAGAGAACCAGACTGAGATGGTATGGACATGTCAAGAGAATGGAGGCTCAGAGAATCCCAAGAAAAATCCATGAAATTAAGATGCATGGTAAACGATCCAGAGGAAGACCAAGAGATGGATGGCTGAAAGGAGTGGAGGAGTGTGTACGGAAGAGAGGAGAGGACTGGAACAAAGTGGTGACAGAGAGGTGGAGGGATGAAAGAAGGAAATGGAGAGGCTTGTGCATGAAGCAGACCCGGCCAGAGGCTGGAAACTGTTGAGGATGATGATGATGTTAGTTCCTTTAAAAGATCATGGCCTAATACCTATAAGTTCTTTTCCCCTTATACTTTTCCGTCTCTAATGATCTCAAGCGTCAAAGATGCATAAAGCCATTAGGGGGGAAAGAACCCGCGGAAGCCTCCGATTACTCATCAACTACATAATTTCGTTAGCTCACCCACTCTCTCACCTCGATAGCTATTGGCTGGAGAACGGTGTCACGTGTCAGTCTTCACTCGCAAAACAGCGACCAGAGATACCATTAGAAGGAATTCGTGGTTAGGTTCACAATTTAATAGCTAAGCAACTGCTACCAAATTAATTGCCATGATACATTCATTATGTTTGCTTTTCGTAGCGTTTCATAGTTAAAAAAATAATAATTGATAAATTTTGTGTCTGAAAAAACGTGGATCTGCTTTTTAATAACATCTTGCTAATGAAAGCAACTTTAAAAAAATTAAATTATTCATGGTCTCCGCTGTAACCACCAATGCCAATTATCATTCCAGCTTAGGATAAATTTCTATTTAATTAAAACTTTCACTAATGTTGTTGCTAGACCAAAGTTTATGCATTACGGTTTATTGGCTTGTTTAGGTATTTTAATGACCACTTTCGTTAATGGTTTTGGTTCATGGTCGCTGTACGTGAGTAATTAGGTTGATTTAAGTGGACACCAGACCAAATGTGTCACCGAATCGACTATTCTCGAAATTCTTTTCTTCGGAGTTGCTCAACTGTTTCATAATATGGAATGCGTATTAAGTTCTCTGGCCGTCACAGATACTGTGACCAATGATTACATTATCAGAGTTTGCCCAGTCTCAATAAAAAGCAACGTAATGCTTTCGAAGCAAACATGAATATTTTTAAATTTTGAAGAGTGAACTTTAAGGGTCAAATACAAGTTTAAGTTTGAATTTCAGTATGTTCGAGTCTACGACCTATGAAACAATTATACGATAGCGCTATCATCCCTGTACGTGTTTAATACATCTCTCTATTTAATGCTTCTGAGTTCTTCAAGCTCAAGAGATTTTGTTCACCCTGAATCACAGGCCGAGTTTATATTTGGTCACATCAGATCAACCTGTCATAATCTTTCATCGTAAAAACTGGAACTATTCTAGACCCGTGACGATACGCAAAAAACGTCACGGGCTTACACTAGTCTGGAAAAAAATGCGATGTGATAAACGAATTCTGCGGCTAAGTGATATCGCAGATAAAGAAAAGTAAGCAAAATAATAAGGAGATTTGTGTTAAATATTCTGCGGGTTCAGCATCAGCGATCGCAAGTGGTGCAACGAAACTAGAAAGAGAGACAGAATTTCATCGGATATGTGCATGGATTACAATGGCAGTAGTTTATGAAAACAGCAGTTGCTTGCAGCGCAGTATCGATCTAATGCCCAAGAGTACAAAACTTTATTGTTGCCAGTTTGACCACTCTGTGTTCAAGTTTATTTTAGTGTAATAATTAAAATCAGAAGCCGAAGGGCATAGAGGAGATTTAAAACAAAAAAGCTTCCTCCCCGTAAGCGCCTTAGCAATTATTCAAATGAGGACTCTGGAGAGCGTCAAGGCGCATGCATACTAAGCGCTTATCTCTGCGACATATAAAGCGTTTTGAGGACTGCACCTTCCAACATCATGTTCCAAATTCTGTTTGCTTTGGACCTTCGTTTACGACGTGGTTGCTACATCCGGGAGCAGACCGTGGGAATCAAATGTGAGGGAATTGGGTTACAAAACTCTGGTCAGACCGTTGCTTGAATATGGTGGGTAGCATGGGACTCACACTTCGGTTTTCATATACAGGAGTTGGAGGGTGTGCAAAGGAGCAGCTAGATTTATTTGTTGAAATTACTGCAGGACCCAATAAGTAACTGATATGATAAAGGAGCTGGATTGGAAGTCATTGGAAGATAAGAGGAGGGTGAAGAGAGTACTGGGAGTGTATAAGGTGTATGTTGGTGATAGAGCTTGGAAAGCTACTGGCCGAATAATTAAGAGTAGTGCCTGGAAGTGGAAATATGACCACGACCACAACCTGGCACGCATAATGGAGCGAGAAAATTTTCTTTTGTTGGTATGAGAGTTAAGAACTGGGATAAATCATCCCAGGAACTGATGAATATTTAAAAAAAAAATTAAAATTCGTAAATGGCAAAAGTAGTTGTGTCAGGGAATTCATGATAAAGGACATACGATAATAATAATAAAGGGACAAATGAATGACAGGGGAAATTGACACAATGTCATCCACTCAATCGAAATTAAGGCTAATATTACGTCACAGTTTTGGTTAGGTATAGATGTTCTGCTACACGTTGGTATACAATTTAACGTTTAGGGCAGACACTGAAGTTCGCTGCTAGCTGCGAGCCGAGAAGGAAGTCTATAGAGTGCGAGTCGTGAAGTGTTAGTTGTTGACAAGGCGCGAGTTAGGTTACGATTTGGCTTACGGTTTGGACAATTGGAACTCAGTATCGACGACCCGGCTATCCCATCGGACAACAGAACCAGGACTACTGACGACAACCCGGCAATGGACACGGCAACGACTAACCAAGCGGGAAACCACTCAGATGTCGACATGGCTGAGCTGAACTCCAATACTGATTGTGAATCAGAAGACTGCGACACAGAAGAAGACAGCCAAACGGAAGGTACAATAGAGCAGAATGAAAATGACAACCAGTACGATGCGACACCATTTCAAGAAGTAACAAGGAAGAGAAAAATAGAAGGAAGGAGGAAAGAGAAACGCAAACTAATACGCGCAAACGATGAAATACCAACAAGGAACAGATTCCTACCACTGCAGCAGGAGGAAAATAGGACACCAGCCGCAACAACCGATGAGAGCACTGTCGCGAAGGAAACATTTCCACCAATAGTAATACAAATGGTTACAGACTTCATAAGGATGAACCAAGTAATAAAAGAGAACTTACAAGGAAACTTAAAAGTTGTATACAGAGGAGACAGCCTCAAGTACCACGTGGAAAACAGTCGGGATTATGAGTTTGTGCATAAGTTTTTTAAAGAAAATGGAATTCCTTACTATACCTACCAGCTACCGCAAGACAGACCACTAAAAGTAGTCATCAAAGGATTGCCACCTTCGGTGGAACCTGAAGATATAAGTGAAGAACTAAAACAGAAAGGATACCTGGTACAAAGTGTCCACCAATTCAAAAAGAAAGACAAGGAAACACGAGAGTTGACGCCATTAGCGGTATTTCAAGTGACTTTAGCCGCAAGTCCAGCGTCTGAGAAAATATACAATGAGCGCACCATCTTGTATACGAGAGTACAGATTGAAAGGTACAGGAGTCTTATCGGGCCTCCGCAATGTATAAGATGCCAGAGAATAGGACACACGGCGAACTACTGCCAACTGCCCTTCCGATGCGTAAAATGCGCCAACTACCACTCAACAAAAGAATGCAAGCTACCAGGCGAGGTAAAAGCAAAGTGCGTAAATTGCCACGGTGATCATCCCGCATCATGGAGAGGTTGTCCTACCTTCCAAGCTGCAATGAAGACAGTAGTGGCTAATCAAAAGAGAAACCCAAAAAAGAGTCGGGACCACACGCAAGAAACAATCGAAAACATTGGAACCAAAGAGGATAAAACTGAAGGAAGAGAAAGCAACAAAAAACTAAAAGGAAATCAGAAAACCTACGCAGACATCACAGCAGGCAAATACCGCCAAAGAAACAGACAAAGTGACAAACACAACAAGAGCGAAGATGAGGGCAACGAACCAGAAGACATGGTATCTGAAATAGCAGGGACAATTAAGACCATATTGACAAAGATGAAAGAAGTTACAACAATAGTGAAAAACACCAGAGGAACATGGGGGAAAATAATGGCCCTAGCTGAAGGAGTGCTATCATTGTTCGAATAATGGCCAGACACCCAAACTACAAACTACAAGATGCAACTATATACATATGGAACGCGAATGGAATGAAAAATAAAGTTGAAGAGCTGAAAAACTTCATCCACCAGAACCAAGTTGACA
The DNA here is from genome assembly GCA_031002005.1 of Vandiemenella viatica. Lineage (NCBI taxonomy): Eukaryota > Metazoa > Arthropoda > Insecta > Orthoptera > Morabidae > Vandiemenella > Vandiemenella viatica. Next base: position 10,481 of record JARYHS010001363.1, on the reverse strand, counting down.
TAATGCTCATCAGTGAAACCCACTTAAAACAAAAGGACAATATCAAAATAGGAGGAATGACAATTTACAGAACAGATCGGCCCAGAATCAGGGGAGGAGGAACGGCAGTTATCATACGAAACACAATCACTCACCAGCTAGTCCAAATACCAGCACTGAGAGAAGCAGAAGCGACTGCTGTTAAAATACAATCCCGAGAAGGACACGTAGTATTAGTATCAGCATACTTATCACCAAGCAGAAACCTGCTGGAGCAGGATTTAGACGCCATACTCTCCACAGGCGGGAAAGTCCTAATAGGAGGAGACCTGAATGCTAAGCACTGGCAATGGAACTCAATTAGAAATAACTGGAAAGGAGAACAACTGTTCCGCCTGGCGGGAGAAAGGAACATAGCAGTGATTGGGCCAACAGAACCGACGTTTATCCCCTACAATAGCCATCAAAATTCAGACATCCTAGATATCGCAATAACTAAGAACATAACGCAGGAAGTAAATATGCTCACGACAAACGATCTTTCATCAGACCATCAACCGGTGAAAATACAACTAACAAGATGGATTCCTAACCACAGTTCACCAAGGAGAAAAACGGAGATAAACTGGAAGCAATACAGCAACATAATCCAAAATCAAGTAAGACCAAATCTCCCGTTAAATACGCCGGATGACATTGAGGCAGCCGTAAAACATCTAGAGAAAGCAATCACGGAGGCAGAAGCCAAAGCAACAACAACAACCATCTATGAAGAACAATACTTAACAAAGCTTCCTCCCCTGTTGGAAGACTTAAAGTATCTGAAAAATAGACACCGCAAGTTATGGCAAAAGTATAGGGACCCACACGACCGTACAGAGTACCACCGTTTAGCCCGCGAACTCAAAAGAAGACTAACCGAAAGGAAAATTGAGAAGTGGGAAGATAAAATGTCTAACTTGCTTCTAGAGAAACGAGAAGCATGGCAGTTAATACGTGCACTAAAAACACCAAAACAAGCGAGAACAGGAATAAACGGACCAGATGGTGTCACCTTCTTACCCATGGCAAAAGCAGAAATACTAGCAGAGACATTCGCCAAACAGTTTACAACCCCTAACTACCAGCTAAATGCGAGAGAAAAACAAATAGAGGAAACAATACAGCGGAGAGCAACAAACATCCGAGTGGCTCCAACTAACAATATGCCACTATTAACCACACCGAGAGAGGTCAGCGAAATCATTAAGAAATTGAAAAGCAAGAAAGCTCCAGGATTAGACAACATAACCAACAACCATCTGAAGAACATGCCAAAAAAGGCGACAGTGCTCCTAACAAGAATAATAAATGCAGGAATGACTTTAGGCCACTACCCAGCCCAGTGGAAGACAGCAAAGATTATTACTATCCCCAAACCAGGCAAAGACCCGGAGAAGCCTGATAGTTATAGACCAATCAGCCTCCTAAGCTCTCCAGGGAAAGTAATGGAGAGGATAGTACTTAAGAGGATTAAAGAAAGCTTAAAGGAAAACTCGACAATTAGAAAAGAGCAATTTGGCTGCCAATCAAGGGTTTCAGCAACAATATTACTATTACACCTGGCTGAGAAAACAATGCAGGCTTTCAACAAAGGGAAGTCAGTAGCAGCTATTTTCATAGACGTGGAAAAAGCATATGATAAAGTGTGGACAGACAACTTAATATGTAAATTACAGCTAAAAAACAAAAATCCCGAGCTGCTACATAAAACTAATAGGAAATTACCTAAAAGGAAGAAGATTCTTAGTAACACATGAAGGAGCAAATTCTTCCATTCTTGAAGCCACGGAAGGGATCCCCCAAGGGTCGGCACTATCACCAATACTCTACATCATATATGCAAACGACATCCCACTACCAAAAGGAGTCTTCCTGGCCCAATTTGTGGACGATAAAGTACTTTTCACTATCGGAAACCAGCATGAACATAACATAACAAGACTACAAAAAGGAATAAGGAAGCTCGCCGAATGGTGCAAGACCAACAAAATAACAATCAACACAGCGAAATGTGCAACAATGTATTTAACGAAAAAGAACCCCGATTTTGATAGACTCCCACGATTGGAAATAGCAGGGCAGGTAATTCCATGGACCAAATCACACCGATACTTAGGCGTCCAGCTGGATCAGAAGATGATCTTCAAGGAACACATCAGAGGAAGAGTCAAGAAGGGGATAGCCATAACCGCAAACTTGTACCCAATACTGAACAGTAAAGAGCTAACAACCAAAACCAAACTCAGGATTTATAAAACAGTGATACTGCCATTTCTACTATATGGGTGTCCAATATGGGGAATTGCAGCAAAAACAAATATTGAATCACTTCAGAGGCTCCAAAATCGATGCTTGAGAATCATTCTTGGCGCCCAAAGATATACACCCATCAGACAACTTCACCATCAAGCAGACATAAACAATATTGCAACTGAAATTAGAAGACAAACTAAGAAATTACATGAAAAATTAGACAAGGACAGAAACACAGATGATCGACTAGAAGATATTGGCACATGCCAACCAAAATCTTGGCACCGGTACAAAGTACCTCTTAGTATTATAAATGAAGTAGAATAAAATAAAAATGTAAGGGTTTTCCACAAGACCACTCGAGAAGTGGTCATGGTTTTTCCCCTAAAGAGAAACAATAAATAGTGACCCCAAACCTAAACCTAATATCAACAAGCAGAGCTTCTAAAGGAAGCGGAGCTTTAGTCTTAAAGTAGAAAAAAAAAAAAAAAAAAGGCAGACACTGTAGTTTTAAACTGTTTATTTATTTATGTAGCTTATGGCAATACAATACCATAGAGAATACAAACAATATGTCATTCTAAAACAATCAATAAGGCGCTTGAAGTTGTAAGTCTAGGTTTTACATTCACTCTGTAGAGGCAATAGACGCTTTAACAAAGTCTCCCAGTGAACCTGGGTACGCCCTGTTACTACATTCAATCGCAATATGGCGGATCGTCTATTGTCACAGCTGGGTGACTACACTGAGCCACACGACAAACCTCGTAAAAAACTGTAAAGTAGTTTTTAATTAATGTGAGATAACAGACAAAATTTGCTGCAGGTTGATCTGGACAGGATATCTAGCTGGGTTGATAGACATGGGATGAAGATAAATGCAAAGAAGAGTCAGCTTATTAGATACACAAATAAAAAACTAAAGGTTGGTTACGACTACAAGATGCGAAAAGAACTACTTGTTGAATACTTGGAATGTAAATATCTTGGCATTACGTTTGATAACAAGATTAACTGGCAGGGCACATTGGACAGGTGGTAGGAAAAGGTTTCAAAATCCTGCACTTGTTGGAGAGAGTGATGAGGGGATGTACAAGAGAAGTAAAGGAATTGGGTTATAAGACTATGGTCAGACAATTGTTTGAATATGGCGGTGTAGTATGGGACCCACATTTTGCGTATCAAATAGAGGAGTTGGAGAGGGTATAAAGAAGGGCTGCTAGATTTGTTTCTGGAAATTATCGCAGAAAGCAATCAGTGACAGATATGATATGGGATTTATTAGAAGACAGGAGGACGGGTGAAGAGGGTAATGGGTGTGTACAAGATGTATATTGGTGATGAAGCATGGAAAGATATTGCTGTAAGAATTAAAAGTAACGCATTGAAGGGTAAAGATGACCATGACCACAAGCTGGCAGTCGATTTCAGGCACAAGGGTGTAGGAAGATTCTCTTTTTGAAGTAAGGGTGTCAGGGATTGGAATAAGTTATCTATGGAAATTAGAACGAATAATTAAATATTCGATTTTTTTAAAAGATTACAACCATAGTGATGCCTCACTGCGCACTCACCGTGATACAAGTTACTTACCTATTAATCTTACGGTGTCTTTCGGATGCTAGAGTTCTTCTAATTGGACGTCTGTTCCCTGCAGTGACCTGAAAAGAGATGAACACTTTACGAGATGTCAGATAGACAGCGTTTCTCACAGTTTTATACTATGTTTTTAACAATCGAACTTTTGTTAATTCGAACCAGTATTAGAGTTTACAATTAAATTTCATCCTCATGAAGTATCAGTTTAACTAACAATAAAAACAAGTATTAATTCCACACTTCGTATATCGTAAAATCATTTTTTTGTCAAGTATCAATGTCAGTTTATGTGATAAACTTCATTGATTGTAAAGTTAATTTTTCATAAATATCAATATCAGTTACTGTACTGCAAGAAATAACTTCACTGATTGTAGTGTCAAATTTTATTTTCTAAGTATCAGTTAATGTAAAGCAAGTATATCTTTATCATTTGCAATGTATATTTCAATAACACTGAAAGTTTAAAGAAAATTTGCCTGCTATGTATCAGTCTAGTTTCAATGCCATTGCAGCCGTAACCTTTACAACTTTACAAAAAAATTTGTATGTATTAAGGTTAAATAAAAATACAAAGAATAATATATTAATGTTATTTACAGTACAATTTTACAATTTAAATGCATATCTGTCAATTGTCAATGAGTCATGTAACTTACCGATACCTAACCACTTCACTAATGCCATATTTTTCTAAACATCACCACCAGACAAAAAACTTGATCGGCTACAGTATGACGTTTCCATTTACTTGCATTCAACTGGTATGTCGGCGCTAACAATAGCACGTATCGTGACATCGCTGCAGAGTCTGATCATGTAGGTTTGTGTCATTATGTGGACGAGTTTCCTGTTACATCGGAAATCGGGTACCATTACATAAAACCGCAATTCAGTTTGCTGCTGGAGGAATCGACATTCTGATATGAAACTGGACAGCCTGCCGGATGTCGCTATTCGACTGAAACTGAACATGAGACTGGAAATGTTTATCAGACCAGACGTTATAAGAGATTGGCGACAAACAGTCCTTCTGTCTCTCCTCTTGGTTGCTTCAATTTTCTAATATTTAGTTTTACTTTAGTTTCTGAATATAGGTTTTATCGCAGCTAACCGATAGTGGAATCTAATCCCCATCTTTTAGTTAACTTAGGTCTACCGTCAGGTTCTGTAAGTCGGTGGGTGAGTGGTAACGCTCTGGCCTAGCATTCGGGAGGACGCGCGTTCAAATCCCCGTCCGTCCATATTTTGGTTTGCCGTGGTTTCCCAAAATCATTCCAAGCGAATGCCGGGATGGTTTCTTCAAAAGGTCATAACTGAATTTTTTTACCTGTTCCCCATCCCCTTCCCCATTCCTCCTCTAATGACGTCTATGTAGACGAAGAGAGGCGTAAAACCAATAGAAAAATGAATCCACTTTGCTACATTGTTTTACATAATATATACAGGGTGTCCACAAATGAATATCGGGGTTTTAATGCTTTATATGATTTATTACATTATCCTTACAGTTATAAATGATATGTCAAATGAAAGAGCAACTCAAATAGTTTTGTATACAAGCTTACAAGTGTTCTATGTGGGCACCATTTGTCACACGGCACACATCAAGTCTGTAGCCGAGTTCTTCCCAAACGTTGAGCAGTGTGTCTTCAGTAACTGTTGCAACAGCTGCTTCAATCCTCTGTCGTAATTCAAGGAGGTCGGCTGGTAACGGAGGCACATACACACGATCCTTGATGAAACCCCAAAGGTAGAAATCGCATGGCGTTAGGTCAGGTGAACGTGGAGGCCACGCATAGCAAGCTCTGTCATTGGGCCCCTTGCGGCCAATCCAGCGGTCGGGTACAGTTACGTTCAACCAACCGCGTACTTCGTTATGCCAGTGAGGTGGCGCACCATCTTGCTGGAAAATGAAGTTCTCTGGTTCATATTGTTCCAACTGAGGGAAGAGCCATTGCTCTAGTGTATCAAGGTAAGAAGTACCAGTTACAGTCGGTTCATAAAAAAAGAAAGGTCCGTAAACTTTCCGCCGGGATACGGCACAAAAAACATTGATTTTAGGGGAGTCTCGTTGCACTTGTACGATCTCTTGAGGATTTTCTGAGCTCCAGATCCGCACATTATGAGTGTTAACATGTCCACTGAGGTGAAAGGTCGATTCATCACTGAAGACAACATGATGTAGAAAATCTTCATCGTCATGTAACAACATTTCGTTAGCGAATTTGGCACGTAAACCGTGGTCTGCAGGCTTTAGAGCCTGTAACAACTGTAAACGGTAAGGACGTAGTTGCAAGCGTTTCCTTAAAACTTTCCAAACAGTCGACTTAGAAATTTCTAATTCGCGACTAGCCTTCCGAACAGATTTCTTTGGGCTACAAGTACAATATAAACTAAAAATTTTATTCAAGAAATTTTTTTTTGAAGTGGTCTATGGAGCTCAGTTGATGCAGCGTATGACAAAAGCATGCATGACCGAGGTTCCATTCCCCCCTCTTTCTTTCCGTAGGTCCGTAGGTTATACAATGAGCAGCGAAGAGGAAACTCGTAGGGGAAGTGGAAAAAGACGGCAGGTCTGCCTGCCTCTACTGAATATAGGACTCTCCTTCAGCTATACAACCTACACACCTAGGCGGAGTGATTGGAACACGCCCTACAATAGTCTATTTGACAGTATTAAAAATATATTATAAATTGTAGCCATTCGCGTAGCTTAAGGAAGCTCGTATTTTTATTAAATTTGAAAAGAAAGGTCGATTGTTTCAATAAAAACGCGAAATAAAAATCGTATTTTTCTTGCCTCTTGTCACGTGACCGAAAACGCTCTGGGTATGGCGATCGCTTTAGTGACGTCACCTGCCGGTAAGCGCTGCGCCTGCGTATGGACCGTTTCCTATTATCCAAGTTTTCAACCATTTTTATTATTTGTTGCTGGTTATCTCTTGTTACTAATGATATTTTGTGTTGAATATAAAATGAAGAACAATTTGTAGAAGCCTACAGTGGAAAAATACCGAAAAGTATTATTCGGGTTACCTATAGAAACAACCCCTGACTTTTATTCTGCGGAGCTTGAAAATGTGATAACTCAATTCGAGAATCATTTATATTTAAACTGGAAGTGAGAGATTAACATAAATTCTTCATAAGAATGACTAAAATTATTTACCGATCGCGTTCACTTCATCGCACATAGAAACTGTGATGTTTAATTGTTCACTATTAACGAGAAGAAAAGTAACGATGCCAAGGTATCCAGTCAGCTGCATGGTTAAAGAGTTCTATAGGAATTTGAAATTCCTATGTTCGAACCTTGATGAGGATATATTTTTGTTACGTGTGCACATTTTTTTTTCGCTTCTCTTTGCTGTTTGTTGCTTTACAGAATTATGTTTTTATTGGAAGAAGTCATAAAGTCAAGCAAACGTTTGAAACATATGTTGCTGCCATACAAGAAAACTTTTATAAAAATAAAAAGTCCGCTTTTAATTGTGAAACATACCAGACATACATTATCACTGCAAAAAATCCAAGTGCTCGGCGGTGAATAATAGAATTTATTTTAACAATAACATTTCACGACAATCTCGCAACAATTTCGGAACGCTTGGAATACCTTTTGTGTGAATTTTTACGTGTAGATACAACTGTATGTTGCCTTTCTGACATAAATGCATCTATTTAGACGGTATTTACTTTTAATGCGCAAGTAATTTTTAGTATCTTTTAAACCTTTTATCGGTGTGCAGTCCAGTCTTTTTTGATTATTTTTATAATACGCTTGCTATCCAAAAATTTGTGAAACATTTGGAAAAAAATAATGTTTTGTTGGATTTTAGAAAAAGAATAAGCGGCACTACCAACAGCAACTAGTATCTAAAGAAAATGCTCACAAATAACAAAATATATTCCAAAGCGATTATCGTACCTAAGAACCCGAACTTACTGATACCCGCCTTAAACAAAGTAATACATTATCGCTACGAAATTATGGTGCAAATTATATTTACAGTAAATGGTATGCGACTTGGTCGAAATGTCGTCTGGGTTACTACAAGCAAGTTGCAGCGACTTTTCATTCCTATTTCAGCTAATGCGGGAACACTTACGTTTATTTGGAGAGTTTTTATTGTTGTGGTTGTAGATTGATGTACCACACACTATTTATAAACCATATTTCCACACAAGTTCACAGAAACAAACCAGACGTTACTTATGTAGAGTGAGGGCGTGCTGGCACGTGACGTCACGAGTGTCGTTAGCCCGAGCCAGGCAGCAAAGCAGTGTTTTTGCGGACTTTCAAATACTCTAAATTTTAACGTTGAATTTTACGTACAATAAGCACTTTCGTCAAAAAATAAATAGTACTCGGTAAATACCGTGTATCAATAAGCTATTTAAACCCATTTTCGAGAGGGCGCTAATGACCCCACCGTCGACGCGCCCTTAAACCACAACAACAACAACAACAACAACAAACACATTTTCAAAAAATAGTCAAATAGCCAATTCTTTTTTTAATGCCGACGTTTAAATTTTCACCCTATAAAATATGAAAGTGATGGGAGTAGTTTGTACATATTTAACATGGCACCTCATTAATAAGGCAATTTTCTGATTTTTATTTAAATTAATTTACACATATACTTAAATAAATCATGCAACCAGATAAATACAAACTTGATAAGATGAAAAATTTTATCCCTCTCACCTCAAGAATTTATCGAAGAGGATGACGGCAGTTAGAAAGCCACCGAAGAATCCGCTTAGGTAGGCTACAGAATAGACGGTGGCAATTACCAGGCGGGGTACCTGAAAACCAAAGACGCAGAAACAGTTGTTTGATGGAGTTTGCCGTGGTAAGTGGTGCAGCTTAGGAGCTTAACTGAACATCGACTATATTTTTTAATCCACGCGGTAGACTAGTGTAATCAGAAAATTGTTTGATGAAGGAATGGAGCCTTTCCCGGCGTATTGACTTTATAACAGAAGATTAAATCGGATGTAGAAAGGCGGCTTCGAAACGCGATCCCGTAATGGGAGGCCCAAAAAATTTTTATGTAGAAAATTGTTCGTGTTCTTCAGTTCAGATATAGAAACAAAACATGGCAACCACTTGTGTTTATAGATACCACACGACTTCTCACTGTATCCGATACAAAACGATCTGTTTTAACTGATCAATAAAAAGAAAGAATTTACGGCGGTAAACTCAGAATTTCTGGCTAACATCACAATTAAAGAAGAGTGATCGTCACCAGACTTTGAGAAAATTAATTTTATACAACTTGCAGACGACGCTTGCAAATGAAATATCTACTTTATAATTTCATTCCTAAGCTCACACACTCACTCACCCATATAGCTATTGGCTGGAGAACGATGACGTCACAAGCCGGCTTTCACTCGCAAATTAACAGCGATCAGAGATTTTGTTGCAATTGAGGGTTAAGTGCACGGTATAATAGCTCAGCAACTGCTATGAAATTAATTGCCAGAATACGTTCATTAAGTTAGTTTTTCGAAGCATTTTATTCTTGAAAAATATGGAAAAACCATACGAGTATGAGTGGAGACTTTCCCGGCGTATCGATGCAACAAAATCTTCTCGGGTGTCTAGCCGGATGGTGGTGTAAAAACACGACGTTTCGACAGCTGACTCTGCTGTCTTCATCAGGTATCTTCGACATGTTCTCAGCTGACTGTCTCTGCCTCAGGGACAGTCAGCTGAGAACATCTCGAAGATAACTGATGAAGACAGCAGAGTCAGCTGTCGAAACGTCGTGTTTTTTCACCACCATCCGGCTGGACACCCGAGAAGATTTTATTGCATACGAGTAATTTTCAGAAACATGTCGTTAATGAAAGTAACATAAAAAACTTTTAAAAAACTTGAATTATTCATGGTCTACGCTGTAATCACGAGTGCCAATTATCATTCCGGCTTAGGCTAAATTTCCGTTTAGTTAAAAGCTTCACTAATATTGTTGCTTCACCAAAGTTTATATATTACGGTTTATTTGCTTTTTACGTATTTGACTGATCACTTTCGTTAATGGTTTTTGTTTGCCGTACGTGTGTTAATAGGTTATTTAAAGTTGACATCATTCCAAATATGTTACCGAATATAGTCTGGCAATTTATTTCTTTGGAGTTGCTTAACTATTTAATAATCTGGAATCTGTATTACGTTCACTGGCCGTTACAGACACTATGACCAAAGATTATATTATGAATATTCGCCCAGTCTCAGTAAAAAACAACGTGATTGTTTCGATACGATTGAGCACTCCCTTTAAACAGAAATTCTTCAAAGTTTGCAGAGGGAACTTTAAGGGTCAAATACAAGTGAAGTCTGTATTTCAGTAAAAAAATTTAATCACCCTAAGGAGGAAACACAGTTCAAGTTCGTATTTGACCAGACCAGGTCAACTTTTTTTTTTTAATTTGAATCTAAAAGCTGGAACTATCCTAGAACCGTGACGATACGCCAAGAAACGGACACCGGCGTAACTAGTTCCCAATAAAATTAATACATGTAAATAGATAGGAAATGTCTTTCCTCAACCAAAAAAAAAACTATAAACGATCTATCAATCATTCCT
>JARYHS010001359.1:0-25006 GCA_031002005.1 Vandiemenella viatica | reverse complement strand
AGCGCCCGCGTGCAATACCAATTATGCCGCCCCCTGTCTAACTAGCCAGTGGTGGAAATTTCCGAACCGGGTCAGAAAACTGTGAGATTGCCGCCCCTTCAAACATTATTTGCCGCCCCCATTGTTGCCATTCCGAGTGTCGCCGGCCGCCCGAAGCAGCTGTTGAGCTAAAAAAAAAAAAAAGGGGTCGCCCCTTACATAATACGCTGCAAATTTCGTCGCGGAGACAATGGAGTGGCAACTATCGCGGGGTGGCGACTGTCGATCGCTCGTTTTGCCGCCCCCCCTCGATGTGTAAATATACTGGCCTGTGCTCCATTGCAATTAAATTAACATTTGATAATAAACTCAACTGGGCAGATCACACTGGACAGACGGTGGGGAAAAGGTTACAAAATCCTTCATTTACTGGAAAGGCCGATGAGAGGATTTATCAGAAAAGTTATGGAGTTTGGTGAAAAAACTTTGGTCAGCATTAACCTGAATATGGTGGTGCAGTTTGGGACCCACATTTTGGGTATCAAATACAGGAGTTGTAGGGTATGAACAGAAGAGCTGATAGATTTGCCTGTGGAAAATACCACAGAAGGCAATAAGTAACTCATATGATAAAGGAGCTGGATTCATTGGAAGACAGGATGAGGGTAAATAGGGTGCTTGGAATGTTCAAGGCGTATATTGTTGGAAGAATTAAGAATACTGCTTGGAAGGGAATGGATAACCGTGACTACAATCTGTAAATAGAGTTCAGGCATAATGGAGCGAGAAAATTTTCTTTTGTGTGTAAGCTTCTGGGGACAGGAATTAAATACCAATGGAAATAATCAATAAATTACTAAAAACTCTGAATGAATTTAAAATTCGTGAAGAGAAAAAGAATATGGGCAGGGGGAATTCACACTCAAAGAGTTTAAAATCATTGACATCTAACCTGCGGCCCACCAACTCCGAAGCCTATCAATTATAAGCCGGATTTATCGAAAACTGTCAAAAATTTGTAACAACGTCAGCAACTCCATTAATGTTAAAATAAATGCTTACTTTTAAATGTGGAGTTTTCTTGTATTGTAGGTTATTGTGGCCCTTTATGAAGTAACAGTAGTGCTTATGCGGCCCAGGAAGAAAAAAATAGTAATAAGACATTAATAGATGGCTAGGAAAATTGCCGCCGAAGCGTAGGCTCCGTCGCAATTAAATGAAATTTGAAAACAGCCACTCTTTATTGCAGCGAATGCTAAAATTTACCCCTTATGTTTCAGCAATGACAACTCTACATGCTATGGAATTACACGGAATATCAAACGGGCTTGCGGAAAGAAACAAACTTACCTCGCGTATCGTCAGCTCCACAGAAATAGGGTTAGCTTGTACAGAGGGGAAAAAAAAAAAATCTTACGTCATGTTGTTCTTATACTTTTCCCTCTATTTCGTTCTTAACCTTCTTCCACTTTCGATGTATTTCGGCTCTATAACTGAAAATAACTGTTAAAGGCAAAATATCTTTTTAAATGGGCTGGTTTTACACCTGGTCAATCAGAGGGGGGGGGGGAAGGTCATTGGGCAAGAAACGGGGAGGAATTCGACCATGGAATTTTCAAGGAATCTTCCCGGCATTTGCCTGGAGTGATTTGGGGGAAACCATGGAAAGTCAAAATCTGGATGGCTTGACGGGAGTTGGAACCCGCGTCCTCCCGAATGCGAAGCCAGAGCATTACCCATCACCCACCACGCTCGGTTCTTTTAAATGATATCGTCTACAATTAATACTGCTTTGGTGATAATATTATGACTCGTCACACAGCAAATTAACTAAATCACTCCCACTTTGGCGGAAAAGAGCATACTGGCAAATTAGAAACAGAGTGCCATGAGAGAGCGATATGGGTTAAAAAACCATCAAGTTTCGTGTGTAGATAATATTAATTGAGGTGTCTTAAAATTGGGTGGCAAAGACATTGTACAGTACATGAAAGTATTATTTGGTTTAAGTCTGCAGACTTTCCGCACTCCAGAGAATTGGAAATGTGTCAAAGTAACATCATCAATTAATAAGGACGGGGAGAGAAATAGGTTAAGAAGTATAGATTGCTGAATAGCCATATACTTTAGAAAAATCTGCGCGCAACAGAAGTGATTTGTAAACAGCAGCAGCATGGATTCATGTGAATTTAAATTTTTAGGACATGTAAAAGATATTTCGGACGTAACAGACTAGGGAAGCCAAGTAATATGACGCTGACTCTAGATAGATAACTACTGACTTACTTTGAATATGCCTAACGAAACTGGGATGACACAAAAACAATTCTTGTAAAAATAGGTCAAGTCTCGTGTTCGTGTAGTAACAACAAGTTATGAGATCTTTTTCAGAGCCAAGTATACACTTTACAGTGTGTATTCACTTCATTTTGTGAAACAGAATGGTTTTCTCGGTGTCTTAGATCATTTATTTAGAATAAAAAAACTGGTGACTTGGCCAATAAGTACGCCATGTTTTAGATAACCTATATAAATACCTTAAATGTGTTGCTTTATCAAACTTATAAATACGTAAAGGCCATGATTTCCCTCGCTCTTTTCCGAATTTGACAAGTATTATGCTCTCAATTTCAGTAAAAATTATGACGTGCATAATGGCCAAGTCAGATTTTCTTAAATTCTAAATAAACGATATATGACACCGAGAGAAACCATTCTGTTTCACAGAGTGAAGTGAATACATACTGTATGTAAATTGTAGTCTTAGTTATTTTCAACCCTGTTTTTTACGGAAAAGATCTTCAGCGAAAGTACCTAACGGTACGAAAAGGGTAATTTTAAAAATTCAGAGCTTGTTAGATCGTCAACTAACGACATTAATACCGTTGTAAACGTGGACACCAACAGGTGGATTATTAAAAGCTACTCACACATTTCGACGGCGCCATGATGTACTATAAATAAATATTACCTTCTATCAAATCACTGCGAAATAAAGGGAAAATGAATAAAAGGGAGAGCTATGAATTTCCGTAATTAGATACTGATTAACGCCATCCGTAATTTGTACTTGTTTTTACAAATTGGTCTAAAATATTTAAGCAAAATTTTGTATACATTGACAAAATAAAATAACAAAGAATGGTACTATGGAAAACATTAAGAAAGAAATATTATTAAAAATTACTTCCGGTACCGGGAATCGAACCCGAGCCTCCTGGGTGAAAGCCAGGTATCCTAGCCACTAGACCATACCGGATGTTGAAATAAGCTTGCGCAATGTAAGGTTAAAGGTTCAAAAAATTCCTAAACCAATATTACAATTAAGTACGATTCTGAATAGTTGGTCCGTTTTCATTTTCATGTTCCCCATTAATCTAACCTGTCATTCGGATTTGATCAGGATCACTCTACTTTATTGTTCACAGTAATATCGTAAAATTGGTTGAAATTTGGAATGGAGTGAAAAATAAGGTAGTTGTAGTGGCGTCGGTTTAATTTTTTATTTTTTTAACACTGTAACTAGAATAATTACGAATTCAGACGTTAGGTTCATTTGTTAGAGAATTTTTTGTTATAAACTGAAAAAAAATTGAATATCTGCAGAGAATTTAGCCGTACAAAATTTTGGCAATAGCAAAACTTACTGGTTGAAAGAGCAGAAGTTACTTAAGTGTGGCTAATTATTAGCTATCGTGAAAGACAATCATAATAAGTATTACAGTATTATGCGGTTTCAGTGTGTTTTTAATCTGACCACCTTTCGGCTGGAAGAAATTCTGTAACTGGTTCGGACGGTGAAGGTTTTTAAGTAGGTTTGTAAATTGGAACTTGGGCATGATCACCACATACAATAATAACCTCTCTTATTGTTACTCGTAACCATCTACGTTCCTGTTTTGCGTGCTTTCCGCTGCTGAAGGTTCAAGTGTTTTATATACACACAGGAGAGTCATTCTGAATTCTAGATCAGTTAAAACTGCGAGGTGCCCCTTTATTGAAAAAGGTTTGTTTTATTAATTCTTATTTGCTTTCGAGATCGTTTTGTCTCTATCTAGTCATTTCACTTTCTACACTACAGAATTCTTTTCTACTACCTACCGGTACGCAAAATATCGTTTATATGTTTATCTATAACTTCTAGTGCTATTAATTACTATTGCTTATGTTGTATAAATTTCCCGTTCAGAATTTTGTCCACGGCATTTTTGTCGCCTCTTAATATGTAAGAGGAACAGCAATTAGTAACATGTCATCCCGTTTCTTCTCCGCAGTATCTATAGCTACCAATTAAATTCTTTACTCTTGACTGGTTGCTGTAAATAGGTACAATGAAACGCCCTAGTTAACACTTGATGACGAATTCTAATCACTTAATTCTGTATTAGAATGAAAATATAACAGCATTTTTCCTCGCGTATTCCATTCTCTACAGCAAAGAGTTCATTTCATTCCTTCGTTAAGAATGAATACTCAAACAAATACTTTGAGACGAAAAAATTTGATTGATTTTGACTCCCGGAGACCACAGCTTGATGATAATATTACATTTATTCACATTTACTCAGCATCTAATTACAAAAGCTTTTTCTTCTTCTTATGGCTTTACGCTTCGTCAGCGGGAAGTAATTAGGCAAGGGCCTTTTTTTTTTTTTAAAAGGAAGCATCCCGGCATTCGCCTTTAGTGATTTGGAATTACTAAAGCCTTCATCATACAATATATTAGCAAACTCCTTAGGAGAGGATGTGATTTACCTCTATTCACTCGTCCGGTCTGAACAGAAGCAGTGATTTGTCTTTTCGTTTGAGAGACGAAAAATTCTGTAGTTACTTAATTCACTTTTCATCAGAGATAAAAAAAAAAAAAAAATATTCCGGTACCGGGAATCGAACCCGAGCCTCCTGGGTGAGAGCCAGGTATCCTAGCCACTAGACCATACCGGAAGATGTAAAATACCCTTAACAAATTCTTACTTTGATAGTATTACAGAACTTTTTTGAATTAATAATCATACCAGCACAACTGTTTCTGATAATATTTATTTGACGAACCACACCTTAAAACAGAAATGTAAAATAAAACATTTTACGCTGAAGATACCTCGACGAGAGGCGAAACGCGTCCGTCAAATAAATATTATCAAAAACAGTTGTACCGGCATAATTATTAATTTAACAAACAACTGTGGAAGAAATAGCCTACAATAATCACATATTAGAAATTTTTTTGATTAATCTGACTTGGCCTAAAGTTACGATACTAAAGTGCAAAATTCTGAATGACGTTCGTCTTCATATAATAAATTTCTGTCGTTCATTGTAGATTACCAAATTACACTTAACAAATTTATCAGCAACCACGGATTCACTTATCGTTTTTCTTTGCAATTCATTTTACCGTATGGTATGTGCACTTCCAATGATTTTAATCGTACTTAACGTTTCTTCATGAAATTATGATCAGACCGTTTCGTTTTCAACCCGTATCAATGCAAGTTAAATTTGTAGGCGACAAATAGCCTTACATCTATCTATAGTAAAAATATCGTGATAAAGGTTTAAAGGCCGTTTGAACCAGGAATAGGCTTTATTTTGCTTACTGATACACTTTAATCCGCAGAAATTATTAAGAAAACTGTCTTAATTTAGATTTGCTTCGTCCACTATAATTTACATCTAAAGCATCCTGTAGTGACTTATCCAATGTCAAATATGCAAACTAGCTTGCATATTATCTAACTAGATTAATAATATAATCTAAAACGCTTCCTTTCTTTACTACTTCAAATGATTATTCCCTTCCTCTACAAATTCCTGCTCCCTCATTTTAAGGTAATAGCTAGGCATACACACACACATTTCTGCGCCAGCAATTCCGTGGCGATCCATATAGACGATAAAATGTGTGTGTTAATTGTCTAACGACGAGCCGCATCACAAGCCACAAATATGTGACAATCGTTACAGATTTGAACGTGGCGAGCATGCGCGACGGTAACCATACACACAGATATCTCATTTAACAATTTACTCGCGGCAGATAAGACTTGGTTAGTGTCTAACAAGTAAGACGAGCAGAGCATTCGTAGCTCATTAATTGTGACATATCAGCAACACACTCCATTGCGAAAGGTGAAACCGAAAGAGTATGCGAACAGAAGTTTAAAAAAATTAGGATATAGTGCATTGATAGAGGTTTGTGAGAAATATAATATACAAGTTGATAGTGCATTAATAAAAAAAGAAATGCGGAGCACTTTTCGCAAGAAAAAAAAAAATTCGACAAGAAGTGGAATAGGCGAAGACAAAATCTACAAAACTAATTTACGATATTACTACGACTTACTACTGTCTATGAGAGATCAACACGAACCAATGGACAGTATCAGCAATATAGGGAGCCCAAATTATGAAGGGGAAGATGTATCTGTGCATTTATGTAATACTGGAGAAATCGAAGAAAATGCTTTTCAAATAGTACAAGTAGCAGTACCTATATGATCGTGTTTATAATCTTCCTGCAACCACTTTTTTTTTGTCATACTGTCCGTTTCTTTTTCTTTTTTACAGCTCTCATATAAGCTGCTACACGAATAAATACATTTTTTGTGCAGAACTTAAAAACATGATTCATTTCAATATTGTCATGACGCTTGTAACATAACCTCACTACACTTGGCTCGCGATGTTTTGGAATTCCCAGTGAGCCGCGAGCCAGGAAATCATGACGGATAAATCCGTAGACGACTACCATAAACACAACCATTTGAGCGCGGCGAGCCAAATGAACGACAAATATGTGGAACTGATGTTCGTGTGTATGGGCTCTGACTCGTACAGGCTCGTCGCGAGAATGTCTGCGCGTAAATGTTTGGCGAGTTTACTCGCGCGCAAATGTGTTTGTGTATGGGCAGCTAATGGAAACACACATATCCAAATATTTGATTACCAGTGTATGTCTACTAATGTTGTATAATTATTCTTATGCTGTTTATTCCTCTTCATCATTATTTAATACCGATACAGATCAGAGGAAAGACATTATCTGCAGCATAAGAAACAGCCACTTTCTCATTATCGAAATTGACAAAATGACATTTATTAAGTTTGTCACTGTTGAAATTCAAACCTATTTATGAACGTGTTCAAAATGTTATTTGCTACGAATAATGCAATATATTTATTTGTATTATTAATCTACCAAAAGGAAAAATTTGATTGAAAACTAATATCAATTAAATGCAGAATTTGACAACTATATGCTGAATTAACTAAATCAAATAACGAATAATTTAACCATCCAATATGACTGTTTGGCAACACAGATTTACAAAATAATTAAAAGAAGTTCAACTATCATCTAGCCAGTGCCATAGGTAGGTCAACAAGGGCCCTGGTGAAAAAAAAATAAAATTGGGCGACCTTTTTTTTTTTTTTAATTATTTTAGCTCAAAGTTGCTGGTATGTCCCCCCCCCCCCCCCTCGAGTTGAGCTTGGGGCTCCCTGAATGTGGGACTCCATTGCACTGCACCACCTAGCCCTATGGTAGCTACGCCCCTGCATCAAGCACTTATTATATTGTTTGGCTGACAAAGGGCTTACACCCAAAAAGTCCATATCAGTAAATCCGCATTTAATTGAAATGGGCTCTATGAAATGATATTCGGGATACCAAACGTTGTTAAGAGAACTGGGGAGTACACGAACTGATCCCACCATTAACTATGGCTGCTTAGCCATAACAGTTTTAATAAAAAAAAAAGTCTGTTTTTCTCTTGAAATTTAAGCTGGAAAACATACATATTGATCTGATGTTTTACAGCTTTTCAGTATTGTCAATGAGGCTTATTTTAAGGGATGTGTATGTGCTTATGAAACAATCTATGACAACTCTTATGTTCTCCATTCAGTCAAAAATATTTTAGTCACCAATTCATACTTAAAAATGCAAATAAAAGAAAGCACTGACTATCAATTTAAAAAAAAAAAAAGCAGACTGACATTAGCCCAAGAATCAGACAAATACACAAGCATGGCACTGAACTTTGCTATGCAGAGCATCACATGAAGGTGGGGTTCCAGGACAATGTGCCAACATCTGCAATTTGTTAAAAATTTCAAAACATTTTCGTGCACCAGTAGACAGATGCCGTCGTGCCTGAACAAAAAACCATCTCTCTTTCAAGGCTTCCTGCTCTTTATGAGCAATGTAACTAGAGCCGAGCATTACTGGTGAGGGGTGGAAGGGAATTGTCTCATGCATATTACAAACAAATGCTTTCAGTATCCAACTGTGATAACAAGAATAAACAGAAACCTATATGATCAGTTCTGTCTCCTCCATTAATAGTTAATTCCTTTCATAGAATAGATTTATTATTTTTGTAATGTTACATGAATAGATTGGTGAAGATCAGATATTCATTATTATTTCCATACATAGCTATTTCCTTTGTGTTGGATGGAGGAATTTTACATGTTACTGCTATCGTGGTAAGTTCCAGGGAAAAATGCTACATTGCCCATACATCCAAATAAAATTCCATTAACACAAGTACACACAGTTTTTTTTAAAAAAAAATGAACTGGTGGGATGATTCCACACCATGTCACATAACTCAATTTATATATATATACTACTTGAAAGCCATAGTTATGTAGACAAACAGTACTACACAATGAATGAAGTATTTTATGTTCAGAGCTCTCTACTTTTAAACGACTCACCTGTCCTGGCATTTCATACTCAATGTTTTGATTCTCACAACTGAAACTTATAAATCAATTCTTGGGAATTTTTTCATGCTTTCAGAATTATTATTCTTTATAAAAATTCCCCATAAGAAAACTGAAGTGTTCTGGAGTTCATTACTGTGAAGAATTTTAAGAAAAATAATAATAATAATAATAAAAAAATGTTGTGTAGAAAAATTACCACCAAAGCATGTGCTACACTGTAATTAAAATAAATTTTAAACTTACCAGTTCAACACCGATGGCAAATTTTGAACACTTCATACAACCATCTCTCCTACAATCAACATATTATATTGCTATCCATTTTTTTTTTTCAACTTATTTATATATCTCAAACTATTGTGTGCAAATTCCAGAATTGCCTGCAGATGGCATCCTGTGGCCCATTTCTCACTTGCAGTTTTCGATATAAATTTTAAAGTGTATCACTGGAACAGTGCAAGATATTTTGTTACTTTTTTTAGTTTAGAGATAAAACTTTTGTGTTTAAAATGATATACTCCTTTTTAAAATATGCGTTCAACATTTTTTGCTGCCGCCTCCTAAAATTATTTTTTAATAAAAAAATTCAAAAATTGCTAATCTCAAATTTTTTTATCAGTGATCAATACCATTCAGTACTACATTTCTTGTAAAGGAGAACTTCCACTTTTGAATTCAGCCGGTTTTAGAAATTTTTCAAAAATGCAGATAATTTTAGAGGATCTGTATATATAAATATTATTATTATTTGCAGATAAGCCTATTAGGACTACGCAAAGTACTCAGAAGCATTTGTTCGCTTTCATTTGTGCCCATATTTCCTTCATACACTTGCTGTGGGCTTCTTTTCTCTCATCTGACCATGTTGTTCCAGGTCTTTTCTTTAAACTTTCCTCCCAGTCAACTTGCCACTTGTGAATTTTGGATTTAAATATGTCTTCTGGAACAATTCCTGCTACTTTGAAGTCTTTCTTGATTTCTCCAATCCATTTTATTGCATTCGATATTGTTTTACTTCAATTTTCATATAAATTCAACTATTTGCCTTCAAATTCAGTCTGTTAGGGTTCATTCTTTTGATGTGTCCATAAAATTTTAGTCTGTGTTTTGTAATATCACTGTGAATATCTGCATTTTGTCAAATTTCCTGATTACTTTTCAGTCTGTATTGGTCTCCTATAAGTTTTGGGCCCAAAATTTTCCTTATAATTTTGCATTTTTTTTTTATAAATATAAAAGGATAGCAAATTGAACCACCACTTACATTAGATGATGGTTTCGTGGTGTGAACACACAAAAACGCACAAGAACTGTAAAAACAATGAATATTTCGGGACTAGGCCCTTTGTCAACAGGAGAACACTGTAGGGAAGGTGGTGGGTTTGGTTATTCTGTGAGACCGTCTCCCACACCACCTTCCCTACAGTGTTCTATATATTAAAAATTTGGATAGGAGAAAAACCACCGCTTACCATAGAAGATTCCTGCAGAATCGATACATGAAAAAAAAACATGTACACACATAGAATAAATTTTTCAAGCCTATGGCTCTTCTTCAGTAGTAGTGAGATGGCTGCATGTTGGAATATGTCATTCCTGCAAAATTTTCTGAATTATATATACATATGTCAGGTTAGGCCTACCAAATATCCTAAAAAGTACAACATGCCACTTCGGTTCTAAAATTTTCCATAATTTATTTTCTAAAAGTCAGTTATTGCAATAAAGTGCTGAATATGAGTGAATAAAAATAATAAATGAAACTTAAGTTGGAACTATTGAAATATTTATATTCTTGATTGAATCTTCTTTATAACTCCTGAATGTAACAAAAACTTCTAGAACAAAGTGGAATCATCTAGTTAATTCCAGAATGTAACTGAATCTTCCAGAACAATGTGGAACCATTCAGACTATTCTGTGTGTTTGGCCTAGCATGTAAAATGGAGCACATGAATTCGCAATTCAGTTCTCTACTGGATATTGACAAATCCAGACACAGACACACAATATTAGGATAACCACGAAGCAATATGGAAGGAGATGTGCACAAACTCCCCCGCAATCTGGGACTTAGGATTTCCCAGTTGTTTTTTGAAGGCAGGCAGGCAGTTCAGCTGTCAACAGACAAGCAAAGAGAGCAACAAGTTCATCAAATTTTGTGGTCAAAAAGTATGTTTACAAGCTTTCGTGAAGATTTTTATGTAGTATTTTGTGAAAACACCGAGTTTGAAATGTCTTCTGATTGGAGTTATAGAGAAGTGAAGTGTGCTGACTATTTGCATATCCATGAAAAAAGTGATATATATATATATATTGGAGTGTTCATTTGAAGGCTCTGTTTCAAAGTGAAGATGTTACCAGTAGTGACTTTCTGAGTTCTAAATGCTTTGACAGAATATCAAATATGACACTAACTGAACTGAACTTCAAGAAGATGTTTCCCATTGAGTGGATGATGAAGATTTTGTATCTGCAGCAGAAGAATCAGTCAGCTGCAGAGGTTGGTGTTAGTCCACTTAAGAAACCATGGTCTACACAGCAAGAAAGCGCATAGAAATTAGTGAAGCTGTGGCCGAGTACATCAAATGAAAACTGACCAAACGCTTCAATGTTGAAATTCCTTCTGCAGAAGAAATTAAACAAAAAAAAAAAATGTGAAACTTGCCAGGAATTTATATCAAACATCAGTTCAGCTGTTGAACGTGTGAATTCTACAATGAAAATGTGTAGCTTATATGAATTTTCCCAGCGCCCTTTTCAAAGTTACAAATCTTGCATCACATTCCATCTGCAACAAAAGATATGTGGGAGACAACATGAACATTGAAGGCTGAAAAAGGAGTGTTTGGAAAAGTGGATCCCTATTATGGTCACCCTGCGAACGAAGCTGATGTTCACATTGCACAGTCATTTTATCTGGAAGATAAATAGGACTGTTCTTGCAAGAATGCCAGCAAAAAAACTGCACTATCACTATAAGAGTTGCAGGAGAAAAAGTGGTGAAAGTGAAAAGATATATGACCTGCAGTATTAAGGAAGCTTTTGCCATTTATAAGAAAAAAAACATCCTGTATTCCACATTGAAAGATCAAAATTTTATGCACTAAGACCCAATTGGGTGGTTTCACACCCAAAGAGATGACTATGTGTATATTGCGCCATTTTGAACTCTCCGCGGTAACTTTGAAGAACTTATTTGCAGGTCTTTACATGTCTGTGATATTAAGCGAGTGACCTGTTTGTTTCACGAATGTATCGACTGCGCCAGAGAGGGAGGACTCTCGTTTTACATACTAGAGCAATAATATAATTATTCTATACTGCTGGTTTCTTGAACTTTTTAAATAAATTCTAATTATGACCATAACATATTTCCTATGCCACCATCTCATCATTTATCATACTTACTCCTGGTCACTTTAATCATTTTACTTACCTGGGTCTTTCTTGCTTGCCACCCATGATAATGTAAAGTACACAAGCCTTTAAAATATTATGGCATGATTGAAACACACATTTTTGAGACACTGACATGATCCTTAAATCCCTAATATTGTCAGCAGCAACCAGCCATAATAGTACAACAGAAGGCTGAAAATTTATTAATTTAAACTGTATGTTTCTGTAGAGACTCCCTTTATTTCTGAGAGCCTACGATAAAAGAAGCTATTGAAATAAGACTCAATGAAAACGCCTTTAACAGAGATACAGGACTCTATATGAGTAATGCATTGAAATCAGAACTTTCAATCTTCAGACAAGAACACAGCAAGTTTAAGGCTGACAGTGGTAATGAAGCCAGCGCGAGCAGGGCATTGGACGGCTGGTGACAGCAAAGAATTTATATAAGCCCATTCCCCTGCTCATGAATTATAGTTTACTTCTGGATTATTGAAATAAAGAGACCTGATGAAGACAACACAGAATGTCCCCAAACATCTTTTTTTTTTTTTTTTTTCAAATACAGTCTGAAAATGTGGGAAGAACACATTATGTGTCTCATCTACTTGAAACACTGAAATATTGTGCTACACATGTTCGTCATTCCTAGCTGCCTTTATCTGTGGTATGTTTAGTGTTGAATTCCCTACCCTTCCTCAGTTATATGTATAGTGACAATGAGAATACGCATAGGGAAAATAAACTGTTACTTCCAAACCAATGAAGGTAGAAGGGAGGCCAGGACATACACGAACACACTTTACAAATATTTTGGTAAAAAACTCACATTATGTGGTAGGTCTTGATGTTTACGCTTCTGAACCCATTGCCATAGGTCTTGCCTCTAACACGACCAAGGTTCTTTACTGAAATATTGTAAAGTGTGTACATGTTTGTGTGTTCATCATGGCCCTACAGTTTTCATTTATGGTAAATGGGAGGGGTTATTTTCTCCTATCCTTTCTTATGATATGTGTAAATAAGGTAGTATAGGAAAAATAACCGGTTACTTACCACAGAAGAAAGCAGGACGACGTGATGAACATTCTAATCTGAACATCATAAGCACTTACCTTCCGATGCTCTTCAACGTGGATCGTGTTGTCTGCCGCATATATCCAGCCACCACTACCTATTTCAATCCTATTACAGGGAAATCATTTCCTATTATTGGATAAGCCAACTGTGCTACCACTCACCTAATTTATCGACTTACCTGTCTTTACTGCACTGCTTCTTACGTTGGTCTCATTACTCAACAACTATACCACAGGATAAATGGCCAGAGGCAAAAAATTTATACTATCAACCCGGGCCATCCAGTGGCAATCCATTTCAGCTCACAAGATTCCAACAATCTTAATACCTTTTGAATGGTTAAAGCTATCAAGAGTTTTCCTGAACACCACTACCTCTTCAGATCTCTGCCTATCAGCACATCCTAGACACCAGACATACTCCTGACCTCAATTACGCTAAGATCCCACCAGTAAACCTGTCACTTATAATCTTACAAATTCACATTCAATTTGTATATATGAATATTTTTAATACTTTAATTTTTTCATAGCTTTCTAATTGTATTTATTTATTTATCTTGACTAATCATCTCAAGAGATTATTATGTCCCACAACCATTTTTGGCCAACTTTCTCTCCCACCACCAGTGCAATCCCCCAGCACTTCCCTCTTGATTCATTTATGTGGTAGATCTGCAGTTGTACACATCTTTCCCTATGATTTACATCTCACCTCGTTCATGAGTAAGATTACTAGTCAAAATATTGTGAGTGTGTTTGTGGTTTCTTTGGTGTTACTGCCTGCAACAGTGGTGAGCGATTAATCATTTCCATATTCTATAATAGTTTCATTGCTTAGTGGGATTCATCATCCAACTATTTTATATATGTTAGGCTCAAAGACCGAAAATGCTCACTGAGCAATGTGTTGTAGTCTCTTTAAAATTGCCATAACATATTAAGCATGCTATGGCACTAACAGAAATAGCCAGAGCCAGACTATGTTGGGGATAATTGAAAAAGACCACAACATGAAATTTGCATTGTGGCTCTAATAATGTTTAGACCACAATGTGCTGTGGACATTTTTTCATTCATTGAACGTTTTCGGTCTTTGATCCTAACATATATTTATACACATATTAGGTGTGTTTGTATGTATGTGTGTAAGAAAAAAGGAAAATTCTCGAAGTCAATGAGGAGATGATTCAGGTAGACTGTATGGAGTCTACTGTTATGCTGTTAGAAGTATTTTCAATAGGAACCATCTTATTCTGTCTTGTCCAGATACTGACTTCTGCCACTAATGCCACATTAAGACAGCAGTACAATATCATATAAAAAAAGGAGTAATGTGAGATAAGCTTGCCATGATGCATGTATGTATTCACTCCGATTTTTTTTTTTTTTAAATCTTAAATATCCCAACTTTTGCTGATTTAAGTGTCAAGCAAAGACAGCAATACTCAACAATGAAGCTATTACCCAGTGGCAGATCAAGCTTTGAGATTGCCGGTCCCATGAAGTTGCTGCCCGGAGTATGTGCCCCTGTGGTTTGCCCCCTCACCCTATATCTGGGTTAGTTTGGAAGTAGTAACACCTTTCCTCAGCTTGTAGTGCACTGTCCTTTTGCTTCTAATGACCAGTTCGAAGATAGGAACAAATTTACAATGTGTTGTGTTTTTGAAAATACAGCATTCTAATTGGTCATAAATTGCTAGCTTATAATATAAATAATGAAGGACAGGGAAATTAACCCACCACATACCAAAGTTGACGGCTGCGGTGAGAGGGAACACTTATGCTGACAAACAAATACACAATATTTAGGTATCTGCTTTCATCAGTGGTAGATAAACAGGCCATTAGGCTCCGTACGTGCGTACACAACGAATCCCTGTTCTTCATTATTTATATCGCCTAGAAGCCGATTCCATTTTCCTTAGTTTCGTTATTAGCTTATAAGATTTGTGTTATAAAATGCTGCTTTAATGAAGGTGTTCATTTTTATATTTTGTCGAGTCTTCTTTTCAAGCATCTGTCATCCTGACAAGCAGTGAATATCTTTTTTCGTGTATGGCTAGTCACTTTTACTTATTACCTCTTTCCAATTCAAAATATTTTGAACTCATCATTTCACTGTCATATTTTCTCATCAATCTGTAACCAATATTTTAAACCAAAATAATATATACTTTAATCAGTAATGGCTTTGTAATAATCACATTTTATTTTCCAACTGTGTGTGTGTGAGTGTGTGTGTATTTAAATGCAATAGTAAAGATGTTTTGACTGTTTTAATCACACTTGTCACTGTTTCATCATTAGAATACTTAGAGAAATAAGATTCAATTCCTATGAAATGTTTAATTGATTTCTTATTAAAATTTTAAAGTTTTAATCTGCACCCTTTCATTCTAAAAAAATTCTCCAGTGTAAATAACACATCTAATAAAAACAATGAAAATTATGTTTATCTATTTTATTTCAGAAAATTCAAATAAAATGTCCCAAGTGTGTAATGCCCATCTAACAAAAATTTAAAAACAAGCAGAAAAAGATTTATATGTAAAAGTGTAGCTAAATCAATTATGGAATGACTTAATTTTATCTAAAACATCTATTTTGATTGTAAAATTTTATTAATCAAATAACAATAAGGAGTAAGATTAAAAATAAGATTTTTTTTCAATAACTGCAATTTACATTATGCTAATGGCAGGAAGGTTTGGGAGAGACTATATGAGCTTCTTCCAATCATATGCCAACCTCTCCTTCATGTGGTGCAGCATGTTTGCACAGATGAGGGTCTGGTGATTGAATGATTCCATACCCACCACTTGCATACGGCTACCTAAAGGAGGGCGGAAGAGCAAGGATACCGTCTTGACCTTGGGATTGGAAACGGACCCTAGAAGCAGATGAATCAGAAATGATCAACAGCATGGGGATGCAGAAGGCGAATGGAAGTTGCTGCATTGAAGAAGCTTAGGGTATCCTAAGGATACGTAATCCTCTCAAATTACATATATCATGATGGCTTCTTCCTGGGTAAAATAGACACCCAATCGGATCTCTGGGTGGAGACTGCTCGGGGAGGAATCATCCGAATGGATTGAAACATTCTACGAGTCAAGAGCGTGGAATGTTAGAAGCCTGAATATGGCTGGTAGATTAGAAAAGTTGAAAAGGGAGATTGAATGACTTAAGTTAGATGTCATTGGGGTTAGTGATATTAAATGTAAAGACGCATAACATTTATAGTCTGAGAAACACAGAATAATTAACACAAAAGCTATCAGTGTAGTTCCTGGTGTACGATTTGTAATGAATATGAGTGTAGGAAAACAGGTAAGTTACTACAAACAGTTTAATGACATAATTATTATGATGAGATTAGAAACTAAGCCCACTCCAGCCACATTAATACTACAAGTGTATATGCCAATGTCGCAGGAAGATGAAAAAGAAATAGACAAAATATATGCTGAAACTGAAGATTTAATCCAATATGTAAAGGGGGAGGAAAATCTAATTATCGTAAGTGATTCGAATGCAGTAGTGGGACAAGAAAATGAGGGGAACAGTGTAGGATGGTTTGGTCTAGGAGAAAGAAATGAGTGAGGAAGCAGGTTTATGGAATCCAGTAAATCAAATAAACAGAAAATGCAGAAAAGCAAAATAAAAGTGGCTACAAGAAAAGTGCACAGAAGTAGAAAAGGAAATGATCATAGGTAAGTACATGTGGCATATCGGAATTTTAGGAGAAGTAAATGAATTATTCAACCTAGGAAGTAAAATTACAACTCAAGTCCAAAGTAGAAATCATTAAAAACAGAACTGCACTAGCATAAAGAGCCTTCATGAAAAAGAGAAATCTTTTGATTTCAAATATAGAACTAGGAATTAGAAAGAACTTTTTAAAATTCTTTGTATGGAGCAGAGTACTTTATGGTAGTGAAACATGGACTTTAGGAATACCAGAAAGAAAGAAAACTGAATCATTTGAAATGTTGTGCTAAAAAAGAATTCTGAAAATTAAGTTGACAGATAAAGTGTGAAATGAGTGTGTTTTTGAAATGATGGGTGAGGAAAGAAGTTTGTGGAGGAGTGTAACAGAATGAAGAGAGAGGATTTTGAGACATCCAGGATTGTTTAATTTGTTAGTGGAGGGAACAGTCAAAGGAATTATTTGTAGAGGAAGACGGAGATTAGAATATATGAAGTAGATAACGGAGGATTAAGGATGTGAGGGGTATGTTAAGATGAAAAGTTTAGTGCAAGATAGGAACGGATGGAGGACTGCATCAAATCAAAAAGGTAGGAATTAATGTGAACACTGTCATTAAAAGTTACATCAAACATTAGACTTTTCAAAATTAGTAAAATTTCTAGATCTTTATTCTTTTTCTTTGTTACCCTGAAATATAAGAAACTTACAAAATATAAAACAAGACCTGAAATTTTGGAATTGTACCTTCCACCAAAATTAGTCCAAAATTGATAATATTAAAATAATTTTATAAAATTATATTATTTTTTTTAAGAGGGATTCAAGGTATTTTTATCATACATAGGTTCTATGAGTGGCTGCGACCAACGCAAGTCTTGCGCAAGACCAGCCACCTCTCTCTTAACTTGAAAAAAGGGATTTTCACCCGAAATATTGTTTTTTCTTTGTTTGTGTGGCGCTGCTCTTCTCCCTTCAACTTTGGTGAGTGTTGGGTGTATTTTCCCTTTCTTTTCCGGTAAATATTGCCTCGCGGCATTTCTTTCCTTTCATTGTAAAGTAATGCATATTTAATTTGACCAGCATAATGCACTAAGTATCAGATAATTTTATTTCAGTAGTTGACTTATGACAGTAACCTGAACAAAAGATAATTTCTTATGTTGTTGCATTATTGATAAGGCTGGGTTACAGAAAAGTAATAAAAGGTTCTAGAAATGTAAAGGGTCTGCAGCAAAGTGCAAACATTTTTTTATTTTTATTTCTTCCATTTTATGAGGGGGAAAATCGTTCTAGTAACAAATTTGTGATCATTGAAGACAATATAAGCCAAGGGAGGGTATTAGGTGTTGTCATCTGTCTGCCAACTACGTAAGGTTTGTATCAATTTATTATTCTGCTTGTACAAAGTGCAGTTTAATGGTAGTACATGAGAAGTGTCCCAACCTTTCCCTATGCAACTGTAGAAAATCACTTCATTATCAGGATCACCGGTATGCTAAGACAGAGATGAATATCCGTAAAAAGTTTTTTAAGTAAAAGCACATTTATATTTTTACCTATCCATTCTTGGTTTTCCATATCTTTCAAATGAAAGACAGAATCCTTATGACTTCACTCTTTTGCCCATCTGTCTATTTGCACATCCATGTATATTTACACACCTATCTGTCATGCCATAGTAACTTCTGAATGCTTCGGAATTTGTAAATGTGTATGACTTTCGTATCTTTTTAAACTTGACAAAAAAAAAAAAACTTTGGAAAAATAGTAGAGTTTCAAAAGGAAGTTACAGGCGGTTTAGTGGGAGGCTGAAGTAAAATTTTTCTTCGGATAGTTTTGTATAAGGAAAAAAAAGATGTGTCAACACTGTTACTCCTCCCCTTTTCCCCCTACCCCCTGAAAAAGGAAGCATCTTTATTTACATAACTATGATCTGAAAAAAAATTTCAAAGTTACAATGGAATTTTCATCTTAAATTTTGCATGAAAACTATATCGATCTGGAGATTATCTTTATCGTTAAAAAAAAAAGTATTTTTTACCAATTTTATACAACAGGTAATTTTATTGCTGAAAAAAAAACATTTATATCAGTTGATAGAAAGTTTCATAAATTAATATCTCATGAAATTTTCCAAGACACTATAATATTTCTCAACTGAAATTTTAATATGTTTGATTTATATGCACCATCTGAAAAATAATTTGACAAATGGAATAATAAACTGTATTTAAAAATCACTTGTTACTAAATTATTGCTGTTTTAAAGGATAGTGCTTTTTTCCATGCTTATTTAAAATAATCTTACAATACTTTAAGACATTTTTTCGTTACATTACCCTAGGGCAGTAGACATCCTCTGTTGATAGTACATAAAGTCTACTTGCAGAAATACATATCTTGTGATGTCAGCCTGGTTTCTGCTATAAACCTGAAACAAACTTCACATACCTTAGTAACAACGAATCATGTTTCTGGGTCTGTCTATCCTCTGGTATATGCCACCACTTCTGATACAGGCAAAAGATGTTCTGTTCATATATTAACTCGCTGTTCACAGTGAACAAACCCTTGTAAACCTTTACTGTCAGAATCTATTTACTTTCCCTACGGTACCAACTTATAGAGCTGGATTTGCAATATAAAATCCCAAACCCATTGTTATGAGGTTTAGGGCTTACTTTATCAACCCAAAAGATACAAAATTACATAAACTTCTGAAAAATTATCATTTTGTTCAAGTAAAAGACAGCATCAAGTATGAAGAAGATTGTGTTGAGTTCCAAAAGATTTAAAGAAATATGACACTTCCTTGAATTGCAATGATATGTGAAATTTCAATATTCCCTGTGGTGGTAAGGTATTTATTTAAATTCCAAGAGGACCTATAAAGATTGCTCTCCATGGATTAATCCAACCGATTTTCCATAAATAAGATTGGTAATAGTTTAATGCAAAACAGTACCAAAACTTCACTTATGGACAGTGAATGCTCAAAGACACATCCGTCAGACACTTTCATAGAAAAATTACAAGGATTTTTTTTTTTATCTGTCCTGGCCCACATAACATTTTGCATGGACGAAATTATGCGCATGCGCTGTTGTTTCCGGCATTCTTTGCGCACAGATCGACACATTTCAGGTCCTGCCAGTTGGAAATAGAGGATCCAGAGAAGTGTCGCATGTTAAATAGGTCAGTTGTCAGATTGTTGACAGCATGATCTGAAATCCTGCAGAAATTAATAGCCAGATTTGTGAAGTGTACAGCCCCAATGTTCTGAGTAATGTCAAAGTAGATAAGGCATGTCAGCATTCAGCTATGCTGGGGCAGGCTGTCTCCAATCGACGACGATCTTGTGCATGATTCAAATTAGCTGTAAGCAATAATAATAGCATACTCTTTTTTTAAAAAAATAATAATAAATAAACAGGATATCTCAATTAATATGTGCGCTAAGCTCATAATACCTCTTACCATTAACACGCACATTAACGAATACAGCATTAATAGTATTTTTTTTTTTGTCTAGGCTGCTGGCTGTCCTGTGGAAATAAAAATATATTTGTCTCAACTTCAGCAGAATGTCTTATTCAATAATTGATTAAAGTTTAGCGCTAAAAATAATGCCTACGACCAGGGCCGGCGCTAGGATTCTCGGGCTCATCTTAGCAGTGATGCAACCCCTTGGCCAGATGGGCCACCTCTTCTTTTTATTTTTTTATCACTACAACTGGCCCGGCGGTAATCGGTGGGTCCGGGGTACATTTGACCCGCTTACCCCCCTACCCCCTAACGCCGGCCCTGTGTACGACACTCACTGTTGGCTTGTTAATCACTAAGATCGGACATCTTGATAAAGTTTCCGGAAGTCGCACATCACCTCTGACGGCAGCGGACGGTAATTTTACCGAGAAATGCGAAGTCAGAAAGATTATTGCAAATTCCACATACACAAGTCAAAGTTTGTCAGAGATAAAGGGCGCGTCAGGATCCTACTGCATGATCCGTAGTTCGGTGAGATGACCTATCAAACCCGAGCTACGTGTTAATAGAGGGGCGTCCATTAATTACGTAAGGTGTTTTTTCTGAATCCCCCCCCTCTGGAGAGATCTTGTAGAACCCCCTCCCCTCCCCCATGCTAATCAACCTCCTAGTTTTTTTTTTAAGCTCTCTTGCTGCCAAGGGCGGTTATACCCCCCCCCCCCAAGCGTTGTTTCTAGACCATAACCCCCCCCCTAAAGTCGACATTCATGTCATTTGTAGACCTTATTTTTTTAGCTCTACCATCTTTCAAGAATTTCAAAACCTCAGATGAGATTTCCGTTGACCCTACTCCTTCCCCCTTGGTGAGGTTTCGTGAGATTTCGCCGGACCCCCTCTACCCCCCCCTCACGTAATTAATGGACGCATTAGAAAAGTGATAAATGATTTTCTG
This sequence comes from Vandiemenella viatica, assembly GCA_031002005.1. Classification (NCBI taxonomy): domain Eukaryota; kingdom Metazoa; phylum Arthropoda; class Insecta; order Orthoptera; family Morabidae; genus Vandiemenella; species Vandiemenella viatica. Next base: position 3,654 of record JARYHS010001359.1, on the reverse strand, counting down.
GGATGATGTTGGTAGGACCAAGTCGGAAATGTCAGAAGTTTTAATTGCGGCGGCAAGCAAGATTATTAGCATCCTAACAAAAATCTAACGAATGAAAATAATGGTAACATGATCATTAAGGATTAAAAAAAAGTGCGTATTCATCTAATTAAATTATATTCACAGACAAAAAACATACCGAAAGCATTAGATCATTTTGTTGGCTGAAAATGGATATTTTTCACTGTTTAGAGACCAGTGAAACAAGGATAATCTGAAGGTATCTTACCTGTGAAATTGACATCGTCTTGCAAAAGTTCCGCGGAGGCGTCGGTCTCAAGCCTCCTTCGATGAGGTTGCCGCAGGTCGACGAAGCGCGACTCTCGTCTCTTCTTGCTTCGCTCCTTATCTTCTGCAGTGTGCCGCCGCGACGTGGCGAAAACTGTATCGATTTCACTTGAAGCCGTATAGTACTCACTAGTCTCGAACTCGTAGAAAATATTTTACGCATGTGGTATCACTAACCAGACAACCAAATATAAGAATCCGTCTCTTTTGTGTTCAATATCTACAATGTTTGCATAACACTTTGGTGGCTGCTATTTCAACACAACCGCATAATGAGCACGAGGCATGAGTAAAACAGTTTTTGATTCCATAAACGCTATTTTAGAACGCAAAACATCCACCAAATGATGTACAGTATAACATCTTTACCGTAGTTCAGCCAAAGATATTAAAGCATTGGCATTAATAGATGACGAAAAATTTCAGATTAAGGAAAAAAAAATAAAACTGAATTGGTATTTCGAATTTTGCGATGCCATATGAGCTGATTTCTTAAATTTCTGTGATATTACGACCTGTTCCCAGAACTTTGAACGTGAAAAACTAGAAACTGCCAACTAGTGCCAAGTATTACTAAGCCCGAACTGTTATCTTTAAAATTCTTCTACATTCACGCAGAAACACGAGATGTTGAGAGAACTAAACGCACATTGTTTCGATGAGAAAACACGTTCCTGACTACTTTTTGCAAGTAACGCCTTTGCAACATTCCGACCTTAGGCAGAAGGGAAGCATGGGAAGGCTGGGTCACTCACACTCATTCACGACCACGCCTTAACCTATGCTGCGACGCTACATACCTGGGGCGGGCGCTCGGTCCCTCGACCAGAACACCTCGAAATGTTCCTCTCCTCTCAGCATTGATTGCACTGCCGTCGGAGTTCCTCTCCGATCCTGTAAGTCCTGTATAAAAAGAGTATTTGTATTATTGACTCCATATCCACGGCCGGCGTCAGGGGGTGGGGGGGTAAGCGGGGCAAAAGTACCCCGGGCCACCAAAGGGGGGCCGCCGGCCTGGGTGCCTAGATAAATAGAAATCAAACACAAATTTTAAAATCTGCAACAATAATTTTGAACATTTTTTTTATTAAAATTTTCTGATTTTGTAAGGAAAACAAAGTGTAAATTAAAAATATGTTCAGGGAGGCGTACGTGGGGAGGGGAGGGCCCAAAATCGCTTACCCGGGGCCCGAGAATTCTAGCGCTGGCCCTGTCCATATCACTTCATGGGCTTTGAAGCAGTATAATAAGATGTATGAGAGTATAAAATATAATACACGGTCTTTTGGTTAGACTAATCTAAAGCATGTAAATAAATTGTAATGAGAAAGTGTATGTGTACGTTTCTGTGATGGCATGTTTTTAAGAAACCTTCAAAAACGTAAGTTTGACTAGATAATTATTCCGCATCTGCTTAGTTGCAAATTCTTTATCCAGTACAATACTTCACATTTTTATTTTCAGGAAAACTCCAAAAGTTTTACTAATGTCAAACAGAAACAAACACAAGCACTTCGCACATCAAAATGCATTAATAATGTACTAATATTGCGTTTGAAAATGGGAATAAGTTCACGCAAAGCGTAATAAAACATCATCAATAGTAACTGTGTTGCAGTAAAATTATTTATTTACATGTTAATTGAAAACAGTTACAGACTTTCATAAATCCATTTATTATGGATAAAGTAAAGATTAATCTAAAGCATCAAGATATTTTTCAGTTTCGACGAAGGGTAGCATATTGCAGTACTAGCGGATGCACCGCTAATTTCTTGTAAAGTTCCGAAAACAGCACTGATGCGTTACGAATTTCTTTCGCAGATTAAGATGGCATGTTAACACTTATTCAAACAAAATTTATAAAATAAATTCCATCACAAGTCTCAACATGAACTATTTGGAATGACAGCAAGAAAGTATATCAGAAAAAAATTATTGCCGAAACCCGGGATCGAACCAGGGACCTTTAGATCTTCAGTCTAACGCTCTCCCAACTGAGCTATTTCGGCACATACGACAGTGCGGGCTGATATGGATAAAAGAGAAAACACCATTAATGTAATATTTCCCGTTCTTGAAAAGTAAGGCGGCAAAATTTATTCCATATCAAAAAGAGAAACTGTATCAAACAATCACGACATGGTTAAAACTGCAAGTCACGGATTACAGTTTTTGAAATATTCTATCCAACATACAGAAACGCTCTGCTTACTGGACTGTCGTAATAGAGTAGGCATGACAATCTCTACAACTGAACAGAACAGTTCGTTTAGCGTTTTATGATACAAACATGAGGCCAAAATTTAACTGCCGAAAATGAAACACCAGAAATATAATTCCTCGTCAGATACATTAATCACACCAAGTTATTTATAAGTATTTTTTTCTTCTATCATCAGCCTTTCGACTGGTTTAATGCAATCCTCCATCCCTTCCTACCAACTGCTAACCTCTCATCACTACATGCCCCATACATCCTCAATTATCTGCTTCATATATTCTAACCTTTGTCTTCCTCTACAGTACCTACCTTCGACTGTTCCCTCCACTAACAGATTAACAAATCTTGCATGTCTAAAACTATGACCTAGCATCTTGTCTCTTCTTTCTGTAAGTCTCTTCCACAATCTTCTTTCCTCGCCCATCATTTCCAAAACTCGTTCTTTACTCGTACTTTATCTGCAAACCTAATATTCGGCATCCTTCTACAGCAGCACATTTCAAATGCTTCAATTTCCCTTTTTCTGGTATTCATAATGACCAAGCTTAGCTACCATAAAGTGCTGTACTCCACACAGAGTATTATAAAGTCCTTTCTAAGTCCTACATCAATTTGAAACTAAAAGAGTCCTCTTTTTCATGAAGGCTCTTTTTACTATTGCTGTTTTGCATTTCATATCATTCCCACTTTGAACATCAGTTGTAATTTCACTTGCTAAGTAACAGAATTTACTTACTTCTCCTATTGCATGTGATACTATTTTTATATTTAATCCACTATTATTCCTGCTACATTTCATCACTTTTGCCTTGCTTTTATTTATATTTAGTCCAAACTCTTCCTTCAGTATTTTGTTCTTGTCACTCAATAACTTCCGAATATCCTCCGCCTGTTCTGCTAACAAGACAATATCTTCAGCAAATAGTATCAAACTGATTTTTTCTCCTTGAACACTTATGCCACATTCATATTTTTCTTTCATTTCCTTTATTGCTTCCTCTACACACAAGTTGAACATTAATGGGGATAGACTATAACCTCACACCCTTTTTAAATAATATGTATCTCTCATGATTCTCTACTTTTATTACAGCAACTTGATT